>JAQGAF010003827.1:0-16149 GCA_034687865.1 Kryphioiulus occultus
CATTGATTTGCAATGCTTCACGTGACGTCACACGTTTTCGTCACGTCCACGTTTAACGTGGAGCTCACACTCTCTAAACATATTCGTTTTATGACGTGTTATGACAGACATCACACTTACGTATGCAATGGGACAAGGTTGAGTAACCCTACATACATGTGCTTATAGCGAAGTGAATCATTTTCACTTAATGATACATGTAACGGTACATGCCGTACAGCGATCATGCTGGACAAGTGAACACCATCTGACTGACTCAAATGGTAGGGTTTCTTTCATTCCTCACTTCACCTCCTCACTTCATGAGCGTCTGGAATTGACTTGAAAATGCTGTTCACATCAGTTCATTTTGCGTTTTCGCATTTTTAAAACATCAGTTTGCCTACTTTCTATGGCGGTAACATGGCGTCCAGGGCTTTGTCTCCTTAACTTTTGACTTTTGAAGATTCTCCAAGGGCCCAAAATCCATCGTCTGCATCCGAAGCACGCTCTTGAGCCCACATAAAAATGGCCCCTCTGGAACATCTTTTGAAACAAAAGACAAGAAAGCTGTTGACGAAGCCACTGCATGACCGGCCATTCTTGCTACTCCAAAGCGGCTTACGCACGCCATCCTCGAGAAACAATCGATAATCCCAGGGAATAAAGTTCGTTCAGGAGTACATTTACTGCGAGGGATGCGTTTTCCACATTTCTG
Source organism: Kryphioiulus occultus (assembly GCA_034687865.1). Classification (NCBI taxonomy): domain Eukaryota; kingdom Metazoa; phylum Arthropoda; class Diplopoda; order Julida; family Julidae; genus Kryphioiulus; species Kryphioiulus occultus. Next base: position 698 of record JAQGAF010003827.1, read on the forward strand.
GCGATTTCTTCGAGGAGAATGAGAAAAGAGTGAGTGAAAAAAAGTGGGAATTTGCATTTGTTGCTTTCTTCTCTGGAAGCGCTGAAGAGGCTGAAGAGCAAAGGCGTCGAGCGCGAAAGCGGATTATTTGCTCGACTGACTTAATTGCTCGGCTTTGTCTTTGGGTGCCACCTGTGAATGCGAGTGGAAAAGGTTTTGAAAGTAACAGCAAGAATTTTTCGAAGGGCTTTTGTCAGATGAACAGACTTAATCCGAGACGATCAAGTCATGGTCGTGGCCATTGAGTCACATGCAGTTTGGAATTTTACTTTGTAACGCTGGAAAGCGCAAAAAAGACAAAATTCCTGGTCTTGAAATTGCACGGACGACTGGAGGACAGTGGAGGGGTATCAGGTAAATGTCAAGGAATTAATATATAAGTGGAAAATCGTGGAAATATCGGGGAATCCTAGCTGTTTGTCTGCCTGTCTTTCCTTTCTTTTCATCTTTGTCTCTGCCGATTTTGAATTTTCCGCATGCCTAGCTGGCAGATGATTGGTTCAATGGCAGTCAGTGGGAAAAATGTGAAAATTTATACCCTTGTGTGAAAAATGGGTAAAAATGATAATCTGTAGTTTGAGATGATACTTGGGTAACAAATGTGAAAAAATTACATTTTCATGTGAAAAAATGTGAAAAATATAAGATTATTGGATGTGAAAAAATGTGAAAACTTGAATTACAAACTGACCACTTTCCCGCAATGTTTATCTTGTTTGCCCGATGATTGAGGTACTCATTTGTCATCCAGATTCACATAGTGTTGCCTATGCAACTTTTTGGCTATAATACAAAACTTTAGCAAACTTCCATGTACATAGCAGGGTTCCCACTTTCTGGAAAATCAGAAAATGTCAGGGAAATAATAATTTGCATCATCCAAATGAATATTCATCATCTTTTATACAAATTTGGGGTAAAATCTGTCATTGTTCTTAGTTGCTTGAAATCTCCTGTAGAATTTCAGGGAAATGACAGAAACGTTGTTTGGTAATTGGGAAAAGCAACTTCGGAATTTGAATGGGAACCCTGCATGGTATCGAATTAAAGTATTTGGTTTGTTTCCTTAAATACACCTAAATACGAGTGCAATTAGCCAAATCCCAATGACTTTAGCATCATTTTTGGTTTTCCACCAAAAACAAGTCTTCGGGATATACAGTATTGCTTTTTTTCCAGAATTGATGGAAATTTGATCATGGTTTTCATTATTGTTTTCGTCCTGATCTTAAAAATACATTCAAATAATTCCAATTGGCCAAAAACCGGATTGTTTTTGTTTTCCAGAATTTGTTTATATTTCCATCGTTTTCAAATATGAAAGTAATTTTTTTTCATTAGAATAATTACTGGATTGATGTACACTGTAATGTTAAGTCAATTGGAGTATTGCTAGTAATAAACTCGTAAAAATGTAAAATGCTACCTTTCATACCGTGGCAGATAGGTTCATCAGTGAAACTATCTGGTAGATTCATGGTAACATGACCTTGGAATTAAGAGAATATTAGGTAAACAAACTGAGATTATGTTTTGGAATTCTTTATGTAAAGAATGGCGGTCGTCTATCGAATAGAATTTCAACCATTTGTGGATGTCCCCTTCTCTCTGAATCAAACTCCTTGTCATAAAGCGGAATCTTCTATTTAATGATGAATTTGCGGAATTGCGGTTTTCCAGATTAGTGTCCAACACTGCAAAAGGGGCCGTAACAGCTGCTTGTCAAATGGTTTTGACAAATCTTTGAAAAGGAGATTTTCTCGCCTCGTTTCACGAGGACATCATTTGAATCGATTTATGGTGCTAAATAAAGTTCATGAGTCACCCTTTTCTAAAATGCCCCAAAAATCGATAAGCAGGACAGTATGACTAGCATCAGATGGTGTCGACATTGCATATAACGGTTTATACAGTGGGTCTAAGTGGAAAACCTTTCCAAACAAGGAGTGAGATTTTTGAATGCGTCGAATTTTCGAATAATGCATAAAATATTTGAAAATGTCGAACTTTACAAAACATGTACAAACCGGAATCTTGTCTATGGGATGTACTTCGGTAAAGTCCGTGCTAACCACCATTGACACTATGAGGAATTTGGCTTCTACTACTGGCTCGTGTGCTAACAGTGATTGCCTGACGATCAGGGGCAGCAGCATCAGAAATTACACGGTTAGGTTATTCTTGGTGAAGTTAAACAAAAAAGGAAAAAAAATTATAAAGAATAAATTGCGACAGCTAGCAAGGACAGATCTCATTATTTTTTTTTTACTATAATGCTTGAAATATAAATATTACATGTATGTAGATTTGGAACCGGGGCTCGACCAAACTTTATCTCTATTTTTAAAGCTACGTGCATTTACATATGGAACTGAAATCAGCATTGGGAATTTTCTTCAAATAATTTTCTTCCATTGTCTGTGTTGCCGTCACAAACATGCATGCTTACCACTGCTTCCAGCATGGATTTTTATTTGCTAAGTTCGCTCCAAAGGGATCCATTGGTTAACTTCCGGTTGCCTATCATTCATTCAAACCTCAACAGATGCACGAACGATTGCCTTTTTGCTACAAGAGAATATTTCAGTTACTTTCTTGAAAAATTCCTTCCATTTAAACGAAATACATGTACGTGTTGGCATATGAGGTTTATTTATGCTGATGTACTATGTATACGGACGTTCATTGTATTAAATTCAAATGCACAATTTTGGTATGTTTGGTTTGCAAAATTCATCATTCTCTATTAATATCTACCTACGTATTTTGCCCAAAGCTTGAAAATTCTTTAGACAGGAAAAGCCCCAACATAAAACTATTTTCTCAACTCAAAATCGTATCCTTGACTCCAGAAATATCTTCATCTTTGCGATTTCTGTCATTTGAAATTGATGGTTCGACAAGGCAGGAAATACCCACATAGAATCTCTGTGGGGTAATAAAAAGCGATTTGTAGCTATGCATAGTAACAGATTTTGAAATTTCAAAACCTAGACCAAGTACTTTAAGTACTGTCGAGGCACGGAATGCCAGTATTTTTATTTTTGGTACAGTTATATCTTCCAATGACTGAAAAGCAAACCGCAATTTCATTGATGTAACCGTTTTCGAAATACGAGTACATGTGTTTCAGCTATACGTGTAGCCTACTTTTCCTTCTATTTAGCAACTTGAAAAATGTTCAGCGACACCTTTGAGTAAACTACAGCATAGATCTCATTCTCTCCTAACATTTTACGAGCTGCTTTCATTTATGAACTGTACAGTATAGGCACTTTAACCCAGAAAGCTGAAAATTACGACGGCATAGGTTTTACTCCTCCTGCTATAAAAGCTGGGAATTGGGATGGTCAGATACATGTCCTCCATTGCGGAAATTTCGTGGAATTCGCTAAACTTGAGTGCGAATTGCTCGTAAATGGAACACGTTCGTGAAATCCAAACGTCTATCGTCGATTTCGCCCACACTTATTTTTTAGAATGTACATGTATTTGTCTGTTTTCAACCTATTCTAAGTCATTTTTAATCGACTTGGCGACGTCCTTGGGTGCTGAAATTTGGCACACATCTTAATGACACCAAACATTTAATTATGTACAAACATTTTGGACCACTATAGCGATCATTAGGGGTCCTAGGTCATAGCAAAACGGGGCTACCTGATGTCACTTGTGCTAATCGAGTAGTTTGAAAGCTAAGGCGAGAAATGCAAACAATATGAGGCAACTAATGAAAACAATGTAAAACGTTTGTCTGAGACACATCTTATGTCTGTCATCGTCACAATCTGTAGTTGAGGATGGCCCTGTTTTAAAACATTTGTCCAAATTTTAAAATGTCAGTAAGTATGGAAGTCATGGAAAAGTCATGAAATAAAATTTAAGTCATGGAAAAGACATGAAATTTGCATCAGGGTCTTTGAAAAGTCATGAAATTTGCATCAGGGTCTTTGAAAGTCATGAAATTAGCATCAGGGTCATGAAATTGCTGCCTTTGGTCGATTCGTAAAATAAAAATTTGGGTTAAAATTTATCATTTGTTATCCACTTTTGAGAAACAATTCTCCTACGGCGTTTTTTGGCCAATAATCTTGTGATCGCTGTGGTAGACAATGTGTCTGAAAATCGCTATTTATTGATAACTTAAAACTTGAATACCCCCATATTCCAATAGGCATGGAAATTATTTTGAAGTCGTGAAAAAGTCATGGAATTTGCAATACCAAACCCAGTAGACACCTGTATGTAATGGAAATACAGTGTTACAATTGTTTTGAATAAAGTTTTTTTTCGTGAAATTGGAACTGATCTTATTGGTTTGTATGCTAAAACGTGATTCGTTATACAGCATATCGCTTTACGGTCTACTTTCCAAGAACCTATCTAGACCGTAAAGCGAGGAATGGATTTATTCAGTAGATTCTGCATTCCCGAATGACGACAAATCACCAGATCTCGATTAGACACCGGTAGCTATAGCAATCTCCCTCCTGGATCGATGCCCTCAGTCTAGCTGTTCGTAAATTCCATGTTGCTTGATGGGAAGGCTCTTGTAAATAGACCGAGCCCTCTGGGGTGTTTGGGAGACTGGCATGACTCATCGGAGCCATCGATTTTTACCGAAGTGGCTTTGTAGTTACCTATGCATTATACATCCTCTTGGTGACGTCACTTCGCCAACCCCAGTCTAACCCTAGTAGGCAGGTGACGATATTCAACAGTCATCACAACCTGATATCGACCAGTCTAGATGCTGTTATCAGGCTTTTTTGGAGCTGGCTTCACTTGCTGCTTTTCAACTTCCATTGGCGCGAAATGCACAGCCATGCTGGAGGCGTGAAGCTCGGATGTAAAAGCTGGTCAGACCGCGCAGTTTGCAACTATTCGAAGGGAAACTGTACACCACTAACCCTGCCTGTTAACGCCTCTAAAAAGATGTAAAGAGTGGAAAGTAGGGTTGTTTTGCCAATAAAAATGCTAGGCAAGCTATTTACAACCAAGCATGTCGGGTCCCATAAAATATCATACAAAACTGTTTTGTGCTACGACGCTGCATAAGTGTTTACTGTAGTTCTAGCTTGGATCAACAAAGACAGTACATGCACAATCTGTAGTGTATATGGAACATTTAGACGAGGCCCATCGAATGTACTTAATGTTCCATGAGTGTCATCTTAACGGCTCAGCATCGACTGGATTGCTGCACCCATTTAGGGTATGGATATTTCACCATGTTTACATTAACAGATTACATACCCAATTCCATTTGGCAAATTAGTATTATTTCCTTTCATTCTAATGTTCTAATTGTTGATAAAATCCCTTGGAAACTTTATTATCTTAACTCAATATTAAGCATTGTTTCGCTTTATTAGATCTTTAGATGTTTAGGTCTAATTTTTGAGCGGTTAACAAAATATGAACTTTGTAATCTGGTCTCCAATGGCTTTTTAAGAAACCTACTGTACTTTTGGGTAATCAAATATTAAGAAACAATAAACACTGCTAAAATTCTCTTATTTAGATCGTTCCAGATGTTGCGGTGTAATTTTTGAGCTTTTAACAAAATATCAGCTTTGTTATCTGGCCTCTAATGGCTCTTTTATGGAACATATTTTTGGGTAATCAATTATCAAGAAACCTGCATCACTGCGCAGTACATTTATTCCTAAAATACTTCGGTATCATTTGATGTGTTTATGCTGGATTAGGAATTCTTTCATAAAATATTGAGCAATTATTGAGTTAAAAGTTAGTAACATAGATATACACTTATAACTATTCTAGCAACGATTTGTAAAATAGAGACAAAGTGCCATGGTGTCATTTTGGGGTATCCCTATCGAGTGCCCCAGTGCTGCCATGTTATTTTATTTTTATTTTCCTAATTGCCAAATACATATATTGGAGTAAATACTTCAGAAGAAAACAGATATACGAAGCGCTTTTCTTTTCTCAGAAATAGTCACCTAAAAATACCGTTAATGTACATTGCGGAACCGCATACAATAGAAAAACTACGTTTAGTTCTAGATTGCCAGATACATTTACATGTAATGCTATCGATCTACATGTGGAATGTCTATTTTGCTTTAGCTTTTAAATGCGTTGACGAGACACCAATTTGTGATATTACGTGACATGTCTTCAAAACGTTCACAACGAATAGCTTGGTATGTGTTACCAGGCGGTTTTGCATGGCATGAACCATTGCTTACAGCTATCAACTGCTTAGACCTAAAAAATAAATATGGCTAAGTTAATGTGCATAGGAACGTGGTAGAAAAGTTCTATATTCTACACAGAGATGTTGGTAATTCTCCACGTCTAGCCACATTGTCCCTCGGGGAAGACATGCAGCATCGCTGTGCCTTTCTTGACCTTTTCGTTTTTTTGCTTTTCTTCTACTTTTCTATGAAATGCTACCGTATGTTTACTGACCATGTGCACCTGGTTTTGATGCAGTTACCAAGAGTAGCAATTACAGTATGACGTGAGTCTTAAGTGTCCCCAATAGAAGTGTCAGGTGTTGATGGGCACCAAAGACCAAAACATCTTTGTTCCTACACGTTTAGGCCATCGTCCATTCTCAGAACCTTAGGACTTTAACGTAAAATCAATTTGTTTTCTTTGATCAGCCGGTCGGACCACCCCAAATTACACCTTTGCTGACCTCCTTCTCAAAGGCTGTTCCTAACCTGTCATTACAACCTTGGTTATTACACCGTTCGGCTAATTGTAGTTGTTTGGCGACAATGGATGGCGACGGGTGTTGCGCAAAAATTCTTTTATTTCGTTTCAGTTGGAACGTAAAATTTACTCGGTGACAATTATTGCGCCATTCAAGGTCCAGTGCACAGCAAACCTTAATTAAAATTTAAAATATAGTGCCAATGCATGAGTGCCAAGATGGCGGCGCATTTTTGCTGTCTTTTTACTTTTTTTATAAATAAACGAAAACTTCAAAAAAGTAAATCTACGGTTCCCTGGAAAAGCTAGTATTCTATTGGTGAGAATGAATGTATTAATTACACATGTACATTGCAGTAACTTATTAAACAATAGTTTGCAAAGACGTTTTTAGCAGTTGGGTAGATGCTATGAAAAATCACACGTTCCGGTTTACATATGAAAATTTTTATTTTCAAAGCAATAATATCGGCTTGTTTTTTACTAAAACTATTTGAGAATATTTTTACGTGATCAATAATCCCTTGCAGATTAACATGATGTGCTATATGGCTTTCAGGAAATGTTCTTGTGTTGGTCGGTTTTATTGCATAGTAAAATCCCTTGTAGTGCGACTCCCCATCATGTTAGACAGTTTTCCTATGCATCTGTTCGTGTGAAATATTCAATTCACGACATTAGGTCATTTGACATATAGGGGAGCAAACAAAATTTCTGAAACACGTGACACTCTGTAATACATAAGACGTTTGCAAGGCAAATAGGCGTATTTTGGTTTTCAGAATCAGAACTATACATGACACAACGATAGTTTGATTAATTAAGCTCGGAAAAGGGTCAAAATAATCCAAAAATTCAAAAGTGCTGGAACATGCTCATCAACTGGCAATCGAATTTGGAGTAACAAGTCTAGACAAATTCAAATGTGTCCAACAACAAAGAAAAAAATTCCAGTCACGCATACGGTACACATGCACATTAATTCAAATGTCTCATTGTAGATTATTTGAAACGTGTCAATATTTTGAAGAAAGTTTAAAGGAAATTGTCCTTTAAGTGAATTTAAGTACGTACTGTTACTACGGTATACACATACATGTACTGTATATGCACAATGACATGGAGATGTGGCTAAAGTTTTTCATGTCGCTGTATTTTAATTTCTGCATTTTATTATACAGGATGGAAATGTATCTTTCGTACTTGCAAAAATTCTCAACAGTATACTGTACGATGTTTAAATTTAAAAAAAATATGAGCTTATAAGAGGGAACTATTTTGGTACGCGCTCGCTCATTTCGTGCATTAGCGTGAGATGCCTTCCAGGGGGCAGCACCATAACGCGCTTTTTAACCTGCGAAGTATTATAGTGCATCCTTAGGTGTTCTTGTGGTACTAAGTGGCTCGGTTACCTCATGTTCAGATTAACATGACTTACGTGCGTTCATGGACCAATTATCTCCCGAGGTGGCCAGGTTTCTGAAGTCTCGCGTGGGAATCTGCCTAGGTGGTATCACGCACCATGTTTGCTGCATTTTATTAAGAATTCGTGAACTGTGTCCTCGTACCTGAAATGTGACAAATTACAGCCGAATTTGTGGCTTTTGTGCACTTTTCAGTATCTTGACCTTTTCTGGATTTGCCTCGAGCCGTGCCACGTACATGTACAAAAGGACTTCAACCAAAATTGCGAAGACTAGCTCTCTTGTGTTGGCGAAATTAATTGACCAGAGAGAACATTGTTCGGTAACTGTCCGTAAACACAATTAAGTCTCAACTGGACTTCGCTGTTAATAAGAGGACGCTATCGTGTTTTATGACAAAAGGAACACGACTTGCATCGTTGCTTTGGCAGTGCTCTAGCTGCTGCTGGTTTAATTGCTGCAGCACAACAGTAATCCACAGTACTAAAATATGGCCATTTCCAAGCTATTGGCCTATCAATTCTTATATTGATTATACATGTATATTTTTTATATATACAGTAGATATTTAAATCTTTGGGTTTAGATTTTTGCCATGTAAGCCTATCAATCCATGACAGTTAAGAGAACATCCCATGTTGTACTGTATTTCAAATCATAAACGAGTGGGAATCTGGCTTGCTGTGATTCTGTGAACTCAATTCAACTCAGTACCCTACTGTCAGTGGATACCATGTGGTAGGGCAGGGTTTCCACTTTCGGAAAAGTCAGGGAATGTCGGGGAATTCGTCAAAATTCGCGAAAATGCCAGGGAAATTGAGGTAGTTTACTATTCCTTTTTTTTAAAAAAAAAAGTTGCCACTGCATTTCCTTAATTGTTATATTTCAATATTTTGTTCCTAAAATGTTGCCTATCGTGAGCCTCAATTATTACTACACAGCTATATTGCTTAACAAATTTTGTATGGCTACATATGGACTAAAACCTAAATTTCTAAAGTCCACAGAAATGCAGTATTGTATTGATGAAATATATGTATTTTTCAGAAAAATTGCTCGTTATATTTACTTCACTATTAATTTCGCTACTAATTATACACATTCATGACTTGTGATCTAAAACTTCGATTCAGGACTTGAAAATTAATACATGTACTCTTTTTGTGGGCTAATATTGGATGAAATTTCGTGTAAAATGTCAGGGAAATTACTGAAAAGTTGTCAGGGAATGTCAGGGTAGTGATTGCAAGTTGTGAGGGAATGACATGGAAAGGCAGGGAAACCGTTTTGAGAATTTGAGAGGGAATCCTGTAGGGGATATAAACCATCAACCGAACTTATGAAAGATGAACAGACATATCCCTCACCCTGTATATTTGCGTTTATGAATTTATTGAGTATACGAGCTTTTGGAGGTCTATAAACCCTCTAATTGAGTTTCTACCAACATGTGGATGCTTGCGTGACACATATTCAAATTCTTTCTGTTTACTAAATTGCCACGAAAGTTTTAGAGCTCCATAAACCCTGCATACCGTCAGTATGCATGGGCTTTCGAAAATACACCAATACACGCTGCAGCATGAAACAAACATACCGATTAAACTGGAACACAAATTAATCAATACTCGAATAAAAACTTGGATATAATCCCCGCTTGCCGAACGTGCTTTACGCAAATAATTACAAGAAAGCGCATTTATCGTCGCACCTGAGCATGCAATTACCAAAACCTGAATAATTTGGATTAAAGCACACAATTGTAACAGCAATTTAGGACAACTTCCTCTTCCTTTCATTATTTTTTCCATTAAACATTTACTGTAGCTATTTCATGAAAATGAATTTAAATTACGTGCAGTAGAAACCACTTGGTAGAAACCATTTCTTCGCTATATAGAGAAGCAAAAACATTTAAAAAAAAAAATGTTAAACTTATTCAGAAGAATTTCAGTACAGTGTATTGTCAATTAGTCGTCTGCGAATTTCTCGATGTATATTGACAGTTATCATTTTGTTTTGCAATTTTTTTTAGTAACAGTCGTTTATTAACATGTAATGCTGCACAAGGTACCAAACAAACATTAAAGACCCCCAAGCTCTAGGGGTACATGAAGTCCTATGAGGGGGAGAATTTTTAATTTAACAGCATAGCTGCTGATCACTAAAACCATTCGTTTTTGAAATGCCATTGATTGAGATTTGGAACAACAAAGTTTTTAAAGTAAATTAAAGTCATTCATTAGGCCTATACATATACAATGTAGGCCTAATGAATGTCATCAATGTCATCAAAACTGTTTATAGTCCAAATTCCGTAGGCACCATATTGATTTTTTTGCTGCTAATAATAAACAGATACATTTTATTAAAACACTTTGAGGGGGGAAAACTGGAAGATGCCCTGGCCCTTTATAAAAAAGAATTATTTTCACATAAAGTTGATTTTTAAACAAAACTTGTTGCGCTTTTCTTACGAAGAACCCCGTCTACTGTATATGTAATTGAAATTATTTTTTCGCCAGATTTCAATTAAGCTGAGGAAATCTGGACCCTCTTAACGGTATTTTTCTAAAGTGGGCAAAAACGTGTGATGGGAAAAATAATGAAAATAAGAAAGTTGCTCCAAACTGCTGTTAAAATTCCAGGCGTTAATTGCGGTTTTTAAATACGGGTTCTCATATTTTTATAAAACTAAATTTCATCTTCGCGACGTTCCTTAATCTTCATTGAATCATTATATTTAAATTTTCTTTTTGGAGGACTAATAGGGTGACACGTAGCTGGTTGCACTGCCTGCTTCGTGTAAATTACGACAAAAAAAAATCGCTGTTGGATGTCAAGCTCGGAAAATGGTAACTAAAAGCTGCCTTTGTTTCCAGCCAAGCTTTTGTTACTAATTAGGACATGGTAAGAGCCTCTTCCTTTCAGACTGGCTCCAAAGCTGCCAAGAAGGAAGACAACCGTATTAATTTGCTTACGTAAAGCGAGACTGATCCCAGACGTGTGTTTACACTGAGCTTCTCACTTTTCGGTAAATGGACGGGGCAAAGAACTAATTGAATTTCCGTTTTTCGCCAAGGAGTTCGTTTTCGCAAAACTGGTCCTCGAGGCTTACAAGACGTTAGCAAAGCGTCTTTATCTCTGCTCTTTGCATGGGGGAAGAGATTGATGGCCATCCTCCAGAGTCCTGTGCATTTGAACCAGATTGAAGTCAGAGTGCAAATGTGGTCATGTCTGTATAATCCTAAAAATATTAATGCAGACATATGCTGATGGGTCATGTCATTCTAATTAAAATTGGTTGCCATCGCGTTTTTGACTTTCCTTGAACGTTATAGTGCAAATGGGGTACATAGAGGTACATATACTGTAGTTCAAACGCCCAAGAATTGTGTACAGCAGACCCTGTTTAAACTAATAACCTTTGAACAGGGTGCTGATCTGTAGCAACTGTCTGAAGTAATATCCTCTCTAGACTAATGTCACGTGCTGGCCAGTCCCGACGTGGGGCTCATGTCGAAATGTACCAAATTAAGTTAAATTACGAGCATCTGCTCGTACACTAATGAAAACTCCAACTTAAGAAAGTGAATTCGTAGGTAAATGTACATGTACTTTAATGTTATGTGAAGTCATTTATTATACAAATTAAGCGATTATATTGTCCTAATTCTGCAAAAAGCTTGTTTGTAAAAACATTTAGTTTACCACTTCGACCAATTTAACGTAGGTTACAGTATATTGGTCGAAGTGGCTAACTAAAGGTCAGGGGAAAATAACAACAATGGCATCACTTGTGCTGACTGGTGTAATAATTTACATGTACAGTATTATAATACAGTGGAACCTCTGTAAGTTGACCACCCAAGGGACTGTCTCAAACTGGTCAAAATAAGGAGGTGGTCAACATATGGACGAGGCTTGTACAGATACAGGATTGTAATTCCTTGAACTGCATGTACTGCATGCGCTCCCATTTTACAGTAATCATGTATCACTTATTAAAATGTTCGTAATACAGTACCAGCATTGCAATTCAGCAATACACGTACAGTACAGTAGGGTTACTGAAGGGGTTCAAAATAAACTCTTGTACCTACAGTGTATATAGAGGCAGTTACTGTTGAGGGGTTACAGTAGGTGTCAGGGGTGTACTATTTACATAACTAATTGTTGGAAAACTGAAACTTTCAGGCCATTTGGTTGATTTAATGTTAAATTAAATTCAACTTCAACTCAGTTAGAATGAATTGAAAAATTTAAAAATGCTGGTGCCATTAAGAAACGCGCAAAAAATATACGTCTCGGAATGACGTCATAATCTGAACGATTCTAGGTAGCAGGTTTGGGTGTCACTAATTATTTCCTTCGAATATACCTGCCTGCAAGTTTAAGATGGTCGTTGCCCCCCAGTGTCTTATCTCAATTCGTCGCAAGGTCAGCTCATTTTAGAATCTGCATGACTGGGTAGCAATTCCAGATTTTATTAATCATGCAATATTTATTTATGATTAAATCCGCATCTTTTTTGCCCCTCCATGCAACGTGTTTTCTCGCTTCTCCCCCAAGCGTTCCAATTTATGGCACGCATTGCTTCCCATGCCAATGAAAGAAACCCGGGGTTGGCGGTCTCATTATCGGCCTCCAGATTGGATTTAGGACGGGCTTGGAAATAATAAAAACCGAAGAAACGAAAAACGAAATCAAGAAAAACACCTGCGAGCTAGCTGTAAAAAACACAAAAAATGGCCACAACGCAATGCCAGAACTGCAGGGTTGGGAATCGCAAAAGCAACGAAAAAAACAAGTTCTGGAGGCACCCGAGCAATGAAGTTAATCGAAAAACAGACTCTGGCAAAAGCATTGCTTTATGAGGGGCTGGGGAGCGACCACGTGACCTGGCCAGGAAAGGTATTGTCCATCCCACCAAGTTGCCACAATGGAACTGAGCTGCAAAAGTGCTGGTCATCCTGATGAACGCTTTTGGAACTGCCTCATAAATGGTAATTGGTACCTGTTATAAAAGCACCCAACCTTTCAGGTGGGTGCTGGTGTGACGTCATTTCCAGCTTTCGGAATTCAGAACCTCCACCTGTAACCCCAAAATTCTGAAAAACACTTCCGTTTTGTTTACAAAAGTATGGAAACATACTTGGTACATGTATATTTACGTGGTTTTACCTAAATGATTGTAGAACACTGAGTTGAAGTGAATTGAATATACACGTGCAGTGAAACCTCTCTATACCGGCCAAGTGTTTGCCAAGTTTACGAAAGATATGACCAATATCCCTGTTCTGAAATAGTTTCTGGAAACAAGATGTCACGTTGTGCGCCGCTGTAAACTAGACAAGTTCAGTTCCCAATGTCTAGTTGATGAGGGAGGATTTTCGGATCCAAGCGGACACAAAATATTATTTCAACCCAACTTTTCTAGTTACTGTACAAGAATGCCACCTATCCACCTATGCCACCTTTTGTTTTTGCGACCAAGTTCACCAAGCTAAAATAAAGTGTAACAGACACACGTATCATTCGAATATACCTTTCCTGGACGTTTTTAAGCCTACAATGTATTTTTACCAGATCCAAAACTGTAAATCGAAAAGCCACCTTAAGAACACTAAAAGCATGCATTTTTAGATCGCAATTTGCTACAAATATAGATTATATCAAAGCATGTTATGTGATCTGTTAAATGGCCTCATGCTCTTGGAATGTGTTCCCAATATGTTCTAAGTAAAGAAATTTAGGTCACAATCCTTGCCACAAATATTGACCACTTATGGTGAACTCTGAATGCTCTGAAAAAGGTGATCTAAAACAATTAAAATGCTAAAGAAATGAAAAAAATAAACCACCAGAACACATGAGCTGCTATGTGCTCCACCTCAAAATGCTGTAAGGATACTTTAAAATGTGATTTAGGAAATTAATGTGGTTTCTTTTAAAGTGTTATAGTTTTTACATTTATTTACATAATTTTTGGATTTCCTCAGATCACCATGGATCACATTTTTTCTCTTAAGGTCAGAGTTCAGATATTATGGTTAATGTTTACGCGCTTTCATGTTCATACATGTGCATTTTTGATTTACAGTGAAGTCAATTTCAAAAGCGGGGCTAGGCCGCAGAATACGATTGCCGGTTTACATTTGAAGGAAACTACATTCATCCATATACTGTAGGCCTACATGTAATATTAACATAGAATCGCATTTTCCGCGAAACGAAGCTGTGTACTAAATTTCAGCTCTATATGCGGTGTCTACCGGTCATGAAAGTCTTGGAATAGTCATGAAATGAAACTATGGTCATGGAATAGTCGTAAAATTTACAACACGGTCATGGAATTTTTGTTTTTTCAATGTTTCATAAAATAAAAAGTTGGGTTTAGTCTTCATTTGTCACCTGTTTTCGTCAATAATCATGTCGCCACAGTGGTAGATAATGTTTCTGAAAATCGCTATTTAGTCATGACATAATCCTTGAACGGCCTCAAATTCTATTAGGCATTGAAGAAATGTTGAAGTCATGAAAAAGTCACCAAAAAGTCAAGGATTTAGCAATGTCAAATCCAGTATACACCCTATTAGATTAGGTTTTCACGAGTCATTTCGGCTGTTCCCCAGATTAGACCCTGCTGCTGCCCTGCTCATAGGTGCCATGATAAAGGGGGCTTCTCCTAACGGCTCGCAAGCTGGCAGTGATTGCCTGCTGTTAGGGCAGGCAAAGTAAAGAAATTACATTTTTAGGGTAATTTAGATGAGTTTTTCACTTAAACAGGTTGCACTTAACCGGTCTTTACCCCGTCTTAGGGCAATGCATTGAATGCTGTAATGATAACCGTTTCAGCGCTTCTATAGCCTCGATTGAGCACGGCGAGCATGAATGGGTCAGCCGGCAAAAGAAGTCCAAACAATCGCTGGAGCTGGAGATTGGAATAATTGGCTTCACTCCCTCCCGTAGCGCCAAATTGCTCGCCGATCTCCGCATGAGCTTGCTTTCCGCTGAAGGACCGAGGCAACGTCAGCCATTCAACGCCTTTGATTTCCATTAACCGATGAATCAGCGATGCGCTGGAATTACGAGGGAAGGACCCCCCGCAGTTCTATTTGACTACCGCCGTGTATTATAGCAATCAAATTCTTTGGTAGGCTTTGCTTTTGTCCCATTGCATTGCAACTGGCGCGTGGAATGCGGATTATCCTAACTCGGTAAACGATGGCCTGTGGGAAGGGTGGATTAGGGGGCGACATGCCTGTGGGATGTGCAGGTATGACGTCACTTTTTTTT
>JAQGAF010003828.1:0-16129 GCA_034687865.1 Kryphioiulus occultus
AAACCAGCGCCTTAGACCACTCGGCCACATTACCTTACATGTGATTTGTTGAAATATATGTTCAGAAATACATTTGCAGTTATATTTCAAGTTAAATTTTGCAAAAAGATTACAATTGGCAATGGTGGGATTCGAACCCACGCCTCCTTGAAGACTGGTGCCTAAAACCAGCGCCTTAGACCACTCGGCCACATTACCTTACATGTGATTTGTTGAAATATATGTTCAGAAATACATTTGCATTTATATTTCAAGTTAAATTTTGCAAAAAGATTACAATTGGCAATGGTGGGATTGGAACCCACGCCTCCTTGGAGACTGGTGCCTAAAACCAGCGCCTTAGACCACTCGGCCACATTACCTTACACGTGGTTTGTTGAAATATATGTTCAGAAATATATTTACAGTTATATTTCAAGTTAAATTTGGCAAAAAAAAGCTAATGGCAATGTATGGATTCGAACCAACGCCTCCAATTGAAGACTGGCACCTAAAACCAGCTCCTTAGACAACTCGGCCACACTAATTTACTTGTTATTAGCCAAAAATTCATGTTCAGAAATTTATTTACAGCTGTTTCAGGTTAAATTTTGCAATAAATTACAATTGGCAATGGTGGGATTCGATCCCACGCCTCCTTGAAAACCAGTGCCTTGGATCACTCGGTCACATTACCTTACGTGTGATTGGTCAAATTACATGTTCAGAAATATATTTCCAGTTATATTTCAAGTAAGATTTTCCAAAAAAATACAATTGGTAATGGCGAGATTTTTATGCCGCACCATCTACTGCATGAACTCGGCATTTTGACGTCAATCTGCCCATCTAAATAAACTGAAAAAATGCACAAGATACACGTAAGAACTTGACACACTTCATTATCACCTGCTTAAATTAAAAAGGAGTCAAAACAACATGTTTTGTAACACTGTAGTGGAAAAGAAACTTGGTAACATGAACTGTTCAGGGTATCCTTCCCTGGGTTGCATCAAAATTCATGCCATCAACCAGCTACCCTGGGCAGCAAGGCAGACTCCGACAACTCCAGACTGCACTTAGAAAAATTTTCCGCACGTCTGCATGGCAGTAACCCCCCCTCTCCCCCCCATAGTGAGAGGGTTTGGAGTTAGTAAGGTTAAGGGGGACAAACACACCTACAAAAGGTAATCGTAGTTCGCATATTTTCAGAACGATGGCGCTGAAGTTCACGGCTAATATGGGCGTGTCGTGACGTCATGTGTCGTTTCCTGACGTCATGACTGACAGGTCCGCCCTGCAGCAGACGAGAGTAGTGTTGCCAACTAACCAACCGAGGCCTCCCCAAATGTGCCACAGTTAATCCCAAGAACTTTGAACCATCTTGTTTCCAGATACCGATTCGGCATAATGTCAAACGTTAGAATGCACACGTGAATTTAAAAAGCTAGAACAAAATTGTTAAATTTGACATTTTTCGTATAAACACTTAATTTGGAATTGTTTGTTTAGACGTTTCAACTGCAACTGATGTCACCTTCTTCAACGACAATCCCTCCAGGCAATTCAGGAAGTGTAATTCAGCTTATCAGAATCATGAATCCTAACAAGGTAAAATTGACAACCGTTCGATAATCCTCATTTAACCGTGATCCATCGATCAGTTTGAGAAATTCAGTACACATAAGATTGCTTTTGCAATGCATGCTTTTTATTTTCATTTTGCTGAATCTCTTGTAGCGCAACAAATATTTATGAACCAGCTTACCTGTTTATAGAGGCTAGAGGTGTCACCTGTAAAATTTGAAATGAAAACTGAATGCTTTATTGGGCACTTACTGCTTTTAGGACATCTCTATCAAAATGTGTTTGCCCTTAAAAGGGCCTTTTTTGTATTGGTAGGTTAGGTGGTGGTGGGTGCCAGAACAAGGTGACGATGGAGTTTGTATGCCTGAAAATTGGAATCAAATTATTAATATTTTGAATTATAATGTTTAATAATGAATAGTAGATGACTTACTGATTGTGAATGTATTAGTGAATATTAGCCAATAATTGAATACTAGGGTTCAACACAGCTTTAATTATACTTACTGGAGGAATCAGGCCGGAATGGATAAACTCCACCTCAAAGGTCAAGTTTATCCGGCTGTTTCGTTATTCTACGTGGTCTTGATGGAAGGCTCGTTGGTCTTGTAGAGGTTGATGGAAGGCTTGTCAAGGGTTCCACCTCCTCTTCTCCTGACGTCTCGTTGTCAGAAGTTGGACGTGGGCGAATTTTTTGGCGTTTGGGGGGAATAGATGGACCAGAAGCTTCAGTTGTACGTTTTCTTGGCTGTGTGGTAGTAACAGCCTTTTTTTGGGCCTTTTCTTTTTCTTTCTGTGCAATGGCTAGGCAGATCGCTTGAGGCTCCCTTATCGGCATTCCTCTTGCGTATCGGGAATCCACGATCTCTGGTAGTAAACAGTCCTCATAGAAAATTTGAAGTTTCTTTACCATTTTCGCCATAAGAGCCTCGTCACGTCCAACTCTCACCAATGCGTTGCAGTTTTTAGCCCAAAAGAAAACATGGCACCACTGCCTGTTGGTTACGAGTAACTGGCCTTGCACTTGGTAATAGTATGGGTGCGTCTTTGGTACCGAAAATGTATCATCGGGATTTCGCTCCAGGCCAGCATTTTTGTAATCACTACAAAAATCTTTCATGTCCGTGTAGTATCGGGCATTCCAAGGACATTTTGTTTCCAGCAACCCATTCTCAAGCACAAGGCCATCGGGGGTGGCACACAGAAAATGATGTTTCTCATGTACGAAGAATCCACAGTCAACAACCGGGTTTCTCGTCTTAGCTGTGTAGGCCAATTTTGCATATTTTTCATGGGTTCTTCCATATTCCATGGGGTCGTTGCTCACAGGTTTGGCGTACAAAATCTCTTTGACTTTGTTCTCACACTTTGTGTGTGGCATCCTCCTGGTTATGCTATAAAATTTCGTGGAAGAGATCCTCTTTTTTCTCTGCAGGAGCCATTCATCAAACCCTTTTTCCCCTGATGTGATTGCGGACAGTGCGTCACTGGAGGCGACTCTGATTGATGCCAAAAATTCAGCTTTTTGAGTTGCAAATGTTTCGACATCCATGTCTTCCTTGTCGGGATCTTGGCCGTAGTGGGTATCACCACCAACAGGAACATATCCCTTCACTTTTCGGGGTTGGTCGTAAGTCAGCCGTTGTTTGGCGCGATACGCATGATTCTTTTTCTGAGTCGCATTCAAATTTTTATACAGCGTAGGAGGACTTTCTGATGTTATCTGCCTGATGACATCCGCAACTGCGCCTTCTGGGATATTTTGTTGCTCCAGTGCAGCAATTTTAGCTCTCCTTGCATATCCGTCGGCTTTGGACAAGTCAATTCGCTTGCCACCAACCGCCTTGCAGAGCATAGACATGTAACACTCTGCAAGGTTGTTGGTACAGTTGTATATCAACGTATACGCGTTGGCAAGGAGAATTTTATTTACTTTTTCTTCGATCTCTTTCAGCATTCCGCTCTTCTCCATGATGCGTTGCATTCCAGTGATCGTTTCGATTTTTTCCTTGTTGCAGAATGTACCGCACTTCACGTGGTTCCCGAAGACGTGTTGAGGGCCATTCCGTAACTCCATCTCGAGTTTGCGGATGTCATCAGGCGTTGCTTTGGTGTTCCATTTAACTGCATTATTTCTTATGCCCGTTCTGGCACCATTCCACAGTTGCTGTATCTTTGACTTGAGATAAACTCTTGCTGCTTTGCCATCGGGACCCTTGAATTCCTTAGCAGCACCTTGGATGGCAGTGAGCGCATTTCTGTATCTCCGGCAGACATGATTTGCGCATTCCGTTTTAATGACGTGCTCGCCATAACTAATTTCCTCACGGATCTTCTTCATAGTGCTGGAGTCACCATCTCCAACCACCCGATAACAGCGAATATGGAACTGTTCCTCGAGATATTTCAATCCTTCGACTATTATGGCGCTTTCCATTGCGGTGCTCGGTGCTGTCCAGTTCCGATAGCAAAAATGCTCGTGTGGTTCGGACCGGCCAGCTTCGATTGAATTGCATATCATGCAAGTCTTGTTTTTCACACCGATGTACAAAACCATCTTAGTTTCATTTGAAACTATGATTGCCACACCGCTGTTAGCTGAGAAGCCCTTGTTGTAGCTCCGTTTACTCCATCCACCATCGACGGTTACGGTGATGCGGTAATATCCGTCAGCATCCACGTCGCCTCTCTCCTTTGCCCGTCTTATCTCTTCCGCCACGGCCTCGCCGATGGTCTTATTCAAGCTTCTACCACAATATTCTCCAATGTCCACCGCTCGCTTATGGTATGTTCCGTTTGTCATATAAGGAACGTCTATCACGCCGAATTTCTCTCTTTCATTCGTGAAACCACTACCGTTCATCTCTGCACCAAGGACCGCAAGCTTGTTTAGTTGACCCATCTTTTTCTCCGTCGTTACAATTAAGGTCTTCGAACATAACAAACTGGTGCACTTGAAGTGCATCTTGGCCGATAATCCCAAACGATGGACATTGTGGCAAAACAGATGCCCTTGATGTTCACATTCCCATTTGTGGTTGGCAACGTCCATCGTTTTTGTCATCAGATGTTCCAAATTCACAATCATGTTGTGCTTGGGCAGAGGTGTAGCAGGTATGAAATCGCTTCGATTGTCTTCGGTGAGATAACTTGCATCATCTTCCAGTGGTGCTATCCCCGAGATGTCACAAAATGAGGGTGGAGAAGCTACCGAGGTCGGAGCGTGATGAGACGGGGAGGTCGGAGCAGACATGTTCGGAGCGTGATGACATGGGGAGGTTGGAGCAGACGTGTTTGGAGCGTGATGAGATGGGGAGGTCGGAGCGGACGTGTTCAGAGTGTTATGCGAACAGGAGGTTGGAGCGGACGAGGTAGTAGGCTGATTTGATTCGCAGGTAGGAGGTGTAGCAATCAACGATGATAAAATTGGACTTGAAGTACACAGGGGTACAGTCAATTTCCCTAGTGACAGTTTCTCCCTTCGATTTATGGCCCGTTTCTTACTATGCACACCTGCTCGTGATTTTTTACTCGCGGAAATTCTGAAAATGTGGCGCATGGAAGAAAATCAAATATTATCATACATATTGAAAACTCTGAAAACTAGAAGAATGAATTTATTTATGGTTTCATTTTCAGGCGCCCTGTACGGTGATATTTATGGGGCCCCCTGTACGGTTCGATATGTGGGACGCCCTGTACGTTTCAATTTTTGGGGCGCCCTCTACGTTTGATTTTTGGGGCGCCCCATATGCGTTTTATTTCGCACGATGCGTTTATTAGAAAATCCGTAATGTGATTATATGCCATACAGCGCGCCATAACGAGAGAGATGATATCGCTGATGATAATATTATGCTGTTCATGTACCGGTAAGTTGTACTTTTTATGGTGTGATTTGTATTATTTTAGTGCGATTGGATTGATGAACTAGTTTGAGCCTGAAAATGCTTTGAATTCACAGTATCGTGTATCAAAAACATGAAATATAGGAATATAGTTTGTATTTTTGATATTGTGTTATTTTTTTATCCACAGTGTATGGTGTCTTGACATCGTGGACTATACCAAACAGCACGTACGTATTGGTTTTCATATCTATTTAGAATTTCGTAGCTTTATAAATTTCGTTTGCATCGTCGAAGAATCGCTGTACTGGTAGAAGATGATGCAATTATTGGAGCAACAGATACAGCTGGATCTATGGTATGTAAGCTAGGAAATGCTCAACACAAGGTGAGTGTCATGGAGTACTGCGAGTACTGAATGCGTAGTCATACGTGTTACCCAATTTACTTATATTTTTGCAATTTGCATGGCAATTAGATTGATTTTGCTTATTATTTTAGCCAGTCTTATCAACTGATGATGACAGATACCGTTGACCGATGACAGATACCACAGGAGCGAGTGTTTTTGAGCATCGGATCTGCAGAAACTGCTCAAATAATCCAATAACTTCAAATCTACCCATATCTTTTTGAAACAGCACGTACGTTCATTTCTATTTAGAATTTCGTTTATTGCTATAGTAACATTGACTTTCGTTTTGATATGTCGCGAAGAAAATTTCCAATATTATTCTGCAGTGTATATTGATTTCCCAGAGATAATTCAGGAGGGGTACTACACCAATTTTCCAATATTAGGAGTCAACTCAATTTTTGTTTCATCTTCAGCATTTGATAAAGTCGACCAACATGAGATGCTTGACGCCCGAAAAGGTATCATTCAGAGTTCGAATCAAATTACGGAAACGTTTAGAATTTGCCATGTATTATCTAGATTGTTTTTATCGTTTATAGGCTCTAGCCGGAGACTGTGGCTTTATGGCGGCCAAATTATACGCTCGCTCAATTTTCAGCGAGGATGCGTTGGCTAACATCCGTATTAGAGCTAAGAGTCAGGGAATGGCTCTGTCTCGGAGACAAAATCAACCTCACACAACTTCTCAAAGGTGAGTGTCATAATCACGATGGTTTTTATATCTTTTTTCATGTTTTATATCGTTTTTTCATGTTTTATATCGTTTTTTCAAAGTTGTATTCATGTTTTTGGTAAAATAAAATTTATTAGACCCCACCTCAAAGGGTGTAACTTACCTTTTCTTTACCGTTACTAATGTGCTAGTGAAGTCTGGGTATGATGTCGGGCCAGGGTTGAGCTCAATTCCTTGAGCAGTTAGTAGAACAAACGCTGTATCTTTCACGTGAAGCGGTTCGGGCAGCATTCTTGGGAGTTCCAAAATTCATGAGATTATGCCATTTTCATCACTGCAATCCCAAAGCCCATGGACGTTGTCGTCACATAAGTTATACAACGTTCATATTCTGGCTTGCTTCTGACTAGAAAACCAAGTGGCCATGGATTGTATATAAAATTTGGAATTTTGTACTTGTAATTGGAAAAATAAAATGTAATAGCATGTTCTTACATTATGAAATAATATTGACTCTAGGGCGCGATTTTTTTCATATTTATTATCACGTCAAATTCAAGTAGTAAAGGGTAAGTCAACAGAGAATATAATAATAATAATTTTATACATAGTATTTACTTACTTTTTCGAAATGACTTCCAATTCTGAAGCAAAGAGGGCTGCGTCAGTTTCTCCACTGAAAATGATAGAAGACACTACAAAACGCTGAAGTTGTCTCTAGTAAAAAAACAGTTGAAAGAAAAATTTCGAGGAAATCCCTTTGCCCACGTGCATTTTGCCCACGTGCATTTTTAATTCCCCTTTGGACTCTGCACTACCCTTTGATGAAGCCGACTTTTTCCAGTTCCTGCTTGATCAATGTTTGGTCAAATACCTTTGGGCTACGCGTCCATAGAATTCTGACCTAGTTAAATGCAGTTTTCAAGTTTCACTTCAACCTAATTACCTAAATGTACATTCAGCTCCCCTTTTCAGCCTATCAGTTTATTTATTTGAAATAAATAGTCCCAACATCTCTTATTTGAGTTTCATTGTTTATTCTCATTTATATTGGTTTTTTTTATTTAGGCGCGTTGATATGGCCCATATATTCCAGATAGCGTAAAGTAATAAAAATTATAAAAGGTATTTGAACACTATGTGATGTCTACTTACTTTTATTTGTCTGCGACGATTTATCCAAAATTATCCACATATTTGCTATTAGAATGTTCACAATAACAACATCGCGCGCGAGTAAACTAGCTAGCTGAAATATGAACGAGAAATGATAAAAATAAAGAGGGGCAATAAACTCAGAAACCATGGTGATGTACAGTAATTTATTCATATCAACTCCCCTGGTAACAGCAGCTAGGCAACAACCCCCTTACATTTCTAGCAGCTCAATATCTGGGGTCGTTGCGACCCTTGATATTACTGCATGTATACCGAATGGGGCGGATTTTATATCCCCCTCTCCCCAAGATAGTAAAGACACCAACTGCAATTTTGTTTTATGAAAAAAAAAATTGTTTATTGATAAATACAATTTCAAAATAATTCTAAAGATATGAAAAAGACCGTTATGGACCTGTATGGGTTTTCATCTCCCCCCTCTCCAAGATAGTAATATGACACCAACTGCAATTTTGTTTTATGAAAAAAAAATTGTTTATTGATAAATACAATTTAAAAAGTATTCTAAAGATATGAAAAATACCGTTTCATGCTTCGTTGTTCTAATATAAATTGTTGGCAATTGGGGACATTCTCCGATTTAATCGTGGTCATACTGGATTTATTTATACCTTGTCTGCAAAGAAATAAAGATGACGAATGGGGATTTTCGAGAATGGGCCCCTGGTCACATTGCAGTTTCGCGAAATCAATGCTTTCCAAAGTTGGAACTTTCTGCGCGTTATATAAATCACCCGGAATAGCACCGCAATAAAAAATGGTAAGGTCCGAGAAAGCAACTAATAAATCACAGCTAGTGATAGATTTATTACCCTGTAGTCGTAAAATGCAGTTTAGGTTTCTCTTGCGGTTAGAGGGTGTCTGGTTTCTTATTGCTGTATCGTAAAACTAAGTGCCGGATTATATTACCCATCGACGGTAGCGCCATCTATTGGCTATATTAGGCAATTGATAAACTGCGCAGGTCGTTTGGTTTGTCATTTTAAACAAATAAATCGCGTACTATGCTTGTTTTGGGCAACCTTAGAGGAAAGACTGAGATGTGTACAATACTCCACAAGTGGTTCTGTTTGAAAATCTAACTCCTTCGTAACAAACAATCAGCAGAAAATATTAACATGGAGGGGATAGGATTCGACCTAGATTTTTGAAATTTTGCCCGCGAATTACAGGTGTTTATGTCGCCCTTAAGTGGAAGGGTGGGATGGATGGGAAAGGTAAGTTAGTAAGGGATATTCAGGGATCACCAATGGTATTGAATGGTATTGGCCGATACAAAATGCACGAGTCTCTTCAACAATTCAAACAGGGCCCTGAAAGAGTGTAACGAGTAGTGGTACACAAAACGTCATTGTTTTTGCACGTTTCTTTCCCAAGCTGCATTTTACACTACAACTGGTATGCAAAACGGCATAGATCTTGGCATCTTGCCTAGATCTTTCCCAGGTTGCGGTGCACATTGCAATGTGCTTACAGAAACATTTGAAATGCGTGCACTGAATTCAACGCAAAAGTCTCTTCTCCTCACAGTGGTAATCTAAACGTGGAGGACAGATCTTCTAACTGACCAAGATGGGTCTGAGAGTTCAGACCTTGCATCAACCGCATCATGGAGTTTTTAGCTCGCTCTTCCCCACTAGAGACAGATAACCCAGCCTCAAAGCTTTGCCTTTTCAGCCAAAGCCGAGCTCTTCCAACTGACTGAGATGGGTCCAAGTGTACCGAGCTTGCATCAACCATATCACGGAGTCTTCAGCTCACTCTCTTCCCCTCACGAGACAGGCAACCAGGTTTCTGTGCTCGGAGCTTAACCAACAAATGCCCAATCTGGCTTACATGGAGGCAACGACGAACACTTCAAACTGACAGTAATGGGTCCCGCAGCTCACCGCCACGCTCAGCTCACTCTCTTTCCCATGAGACAGCCGGCCAGTTATTGACGCTTAATGTGGAACCAACAAATACCGACACAAATGAAGGTAACACTGAACACTTCCAACTGGCCTATGGGTCAGGCTCTCTTCCCCTATCAGAATAAAGGCTAATGCCGTAATAAGTATCTGAGAGCTTGCCACCACCAGCAGCAGACGCACTCGACTTGCTCTCAGTACATAAAGGTGGCTACACACGTTCAAGGGAAGCTTCCAACATGGAGTTTAAAACCTTGCTGTGAACCTCGTTTGACAATGTGCAGGCCGCTACAAACGTGCAAACATAGCTCCAACATGACTTCAAACACAGCTTCCAACCATCTCAAACCTAGCAGTATCGTCTTCTATTTTTGAGGAAACTGTCTGCAGGGGGAGCTGTAGTAGCCAACTCTAATTGGTTGTCACTACCTGTCATCTGTTATTTTCATGGTTTGCTGGCATCAATACAAAAACGATGGATTCTGAAGAAGAATTACTGATTGCTGCAGGTCTGGCATTGTATCTGAAATGCAAAAATAATTCAACCAAAAAACGCTCATTATGGACAAAGGATTGGTTATTGAAAAGATCAAAATTTTCTCATGTTAATTTGTTGAAGGAACTGCGCCTTGAACCTAGAGATTGGTTGAACTATCTTCGAATGGATGTGACAGTCAATGCTGAATTGTTGGAAGCAAGTGCACCTTTAATTCAAAAGAAGTACACTGATGAGACCTGCAATCACCACACATGAACGCTTGACATCTACTCTTCAGTTTTTAGCTACTGGTAGGACTTTGAGAGAATATGAAGTTGACAGCAATAATATCACCACAAGCTTTTGTGAGGAGGCTGTTCCGGGAGCTGAGGCATGGTCAGGGCGGGGAGCGAATAGTATTCGGTATACGCCCTTGCAATGCCGTGGCGGGGATCGACGGTAGCTGCGCGAGAGTCGGACAGCGCGGATAGGATGTGAGCGGGGGTCGTCCGGGTTAGCGGGGAACCACGATGCGTCCTAACGCGATCTATCAAAGCGCACAAGTAAAAGTACTCTCAAGTACGGATACTAAAAGCTTTATTTCTTTTCTTACAGATCAAGAGCACTGCAATCTACTCGGGAGCAAGAAGTCAAGCCAACTGCCTCCCTTTGGACTGGAAGAGGTATTTATACCCTTTTCTTTATGACGACAATTGACCCATATAGGTAATTGTAGGCCAGCCGGTGTCGCCCTCTATGGGTGACCCGCTAGTCCCTGCCTCACACCCCCCCAAATGTTAAGTTAACAACTGAGAATTTATAAAATGCAAGGCAGGAACAGGTGTATTGGTGATGGGTATGTGCATACAGATACCACAGTAGTAATGATCGTAATTCCGCGAAAATTAGAACAATAAAAAGAATAACTCTGAGATAGTATAAGATGTTAGTCCGCACTGAACGTTCCAGGTAGTGGTGGGATCGGTGGTAATGTTACCGACAGTCACTAGCGGGCGGTTGATGTTGTACGGGAATGACGTGGTGGCCTTATTCTAGGCCCTTGGGTTGTGTTGAGCGATGCACCATGTTGTTTTGGACTAACGTCTCCAAAGGCGATAGTGGTGCCCGCTCAGGTAGTTGACCGGTAGGTGTTGGTCGGCGTGATGGGGGAATTTGATAGGCCCCATCCCAGTGGCCAAAGCAGTAGTAGCACTTGTGGCGTAGGACGAGGCAAAAATGACAGGCTTCCTTGCCCTTCCCTGGTCGAGGATGGTTTCTAAGGAGCTGCCATGCCCCATAATCTGCGTCAGTTGGTACCGGCCGTAGAAATTTTGGTTCGCGATCCAGCTGGATATGTCGTGAGACGAATAATTGATACTTCAATAGCCGGTCCTGATGTGATGTTATGGTTGGCGGGGGTTCGACCAGGTACTGGTGCAGGGCGAACGGCTTGTTTGGGTCGTCTGTGGGTATTGACCAGAAGCGGCCCGTGCAATTGTATGCAAGGCGTCGGGATGGTTTTGTCCCTGCCTTTTGATGAGATGTGCGGGGAGAGGTGCGGGGAGCGGCTGGGGCCGCTGGTGGTGACGGGGCTCGTCGACGTCGTGGGCTGCTACGATGAGATGGTTTCGTTGCCTGAGATGACGGGCGAGTTGTGCTTGGTTCCGCGGTTTTTTTGGTTGGACGTTTCTTCGTCGGGGTTCGTGTGTGCCGCTGGCGCGTTTCTGTGGCTGGTTTATCTTTGCGGCGGGGGGGTACGTATGATGGGTCGTCGCCCTCATTTTGTTCTTCTTGCGCGGGACGGTCCACAGGGAACAGTTCGATTCGGGGATACACGATTGGAGAGTGACACGGCCGTTTGTGTGGCCGTTCGCCCTCGTTGTCGTCTGCCCTGTCTGCGCGTTGTGGTGACGCTGCTCCGCGCTTTGGTGGTGTGGCTGGTGTGTGCGGGCTGGGTTGTGGTGCAGAATCGTCTGGTGACGGTGTGGCCCCACCCTCCTCCTGTGGAGAGGGCCATCCGCCCGAACAGGTGAGACTAAGGGCTGGCGGGGCACTTTCAGACGGTGGAGATGTGCATCGCGGTGATGTGGCCCCTGTTGGTTCACTGGGTATTTGGCGGGGAGCTTTGTCATGTCGTATACCGCGAGATGTGGAGGGTTGCGGGGATTCGGGGGTATCGGGGATAGGAGATTTTCGTTTTGATTTGGGCAACGTTTGTCTGGAACCTGGGTCTGTGGTTGCTGGCCTCCGAGGGTCTGGGCCCTCCGGTGTGGCCTCCTGTGGTGCCGGAGACGTCGCTTGTGACGATATCTGGCTCTGTTGGGATGGTGACTGGGAGGACAGGATTGGGCACGTTGCCATGTGGTTGGACGCTTTCTGTAGGAGATTTTCCAGGCGCTGTATATCGACAAGCATGGCCGCATGCTCTGTCGTGACCGCGTGGAGCTGTAATTCTGCCTCCATGCGTCTGTCCTGTTCCACCTCGAAGTTGGCTAGTAGCATTTGCCGATCGTGTAGACACGTGGCTACTGCTTCGAGTGCGGTGGTAATGCCAACGGATCCTACCGCTGGGACGGCTCCTTCGGCCATGGCTTGCACCATGCGGCACAAGGGTTGTGTTATTTCATGAATTTTTGAAATCACAGATACGACAGCAGCCATGCTGAAGTCGGGGTGTGGTACCTGCACGGGGTCTGCTCCTGGTACTGGAATGGCCTGTAGGCTTGGTGCACATCGCCTAACGGCGTCCGCTGGTGTGTCAGGGGCTGGTGCAATTTGTTCGTTGTTTTCGACCATTTGTTGTCGAAGCTGTTCCGTCATTTGCGCGAGACGGGCGGGTGTTATGGGCGCGTAGCGGGTTGGACGAGCTTCGGCCGTAGTTTCACGGAATGTTGTGAGCCAAGACGGGGCCGGCTCCGTTCGAACAAAATGCTGCGCCATCGTAATACTTCGAAACAAAGACTTACTTGGAGTCGTCAAGCGTGCGTGCGTCCAGTAGAGCGGTTGAACGGCAAAGAGACTGGACCCACGTGGTGAGCGGGGGGCGTGGCGTTGGAGGCGTACTGAAGCGCCCCCTTCGCGCATTTGTGCCTGTTGTGTTGGGAGCGCTGTAGTTTGAACAGGCGGGGTCGAGGCTACGCCCGCGGCGCGCGTGTTCAAACTGGAAAATGTGGGATGTATGATCATAGCGTTGATCTGTAGGCTCTGGTGAGGCCAGTTGTCAAAGCCAATGTATTCGCAGAGCAGATCGTTGTCAGACTCCACTTCGCCATTATTGTAGAATGTTGGAGATAGGATCTGCTCATATGACCTGCTTAATGATTTAGGCCATCCCTTGTTGTGAAGGACTTGAGCGGCCCTGGCTAGTTTATAGAACAGGGTACGCTCGGCATTATCGCGATAAGGGTGGGTTTGGTTTAGAGCGCGTAACTCTACAAAGTGGGCGGCTGTCGCGTAACTGTGTAGATATTGGCGGAGTTGTGGGTCAGCAATGTTCTGCTGATCAACAAACTCCGCAATCATGGCCCAGAAGGCCCTTACCACTGGGGCCGAGAATTCGGCGTATAGTGCCTTGAAAGTGTCGGCCAAGTTGATCATAACTACGGCCTGAAACCGCGTCGGGGGTCGAACTGTACGGCCCGACCGGGAGATCACTGTAACGGACGGGGTGACTGGTAGGATCTCCTCTGTCATGGGTTCCGGGTCGGGTATAGTGATGTTAGGTGCTTGGTCTTCGGTAGCTACCCGTGCGCGTGGTTTTTTTGTGGATCGCAAGATGGGTCTTAATGGTGGAGCGTTTGGGTCGTCGGTGGTGTGCACCGGGGTTAGGTCGGACGCATGATAGTTTCCTAGAGATAGGCCCCGGGTGGGATCCCATAGTTCATACACCGTCGGGGATACCTTCCGATGTATGGTGTACGCGCCATCTCGGCGGGGGGCGAGTTTGGCCGAGAAGCCGAGAATGGCTTTGCTGTGTGGGTGGGTGTTTACCAAGACCTTGTCTCCTATGGCTAAGTCAGGTAAAATACTGCGCTCATTATGTGTGAGGCGGCGATTGTCCTGTGCGGATTCGACACGGGATTGGATGTCCAGCAGATAAGACGAGACATCCGCCAGGAAGGTACTGAATGTATTCCCCATGAACACAGGGTCCGCGCACGCAGCATGGAAGGATAACATATTGTCGTGCGGGGAGCGGGGAATCCGGGCAAAGGTGATCAGGAACGGTGAGGTGCCTGATGTTCGGCTGACGGCCGAGTTCATGGCCCATCTGATCATTGGGATGTGGGTGTCCCAAGTGTTATGGTGTAGCCCGACCTCGATAGAAAGTTTAACTTTCATATCGCGGTGCTTCCTTTCTACTGGGTTGGCTTGGGGATGATAATGTGCGATATGGTGTAACGCGAATCCCATGGCCACCGATGCTTGCTTAAGGATGACCGACAGGAATTGTGGGCCGTTGTCGGCTGTGACGACCTTCGGGGTCCCATATCGAAGGCAAATCTCGTTTATGAAGATTTTTGCTATGGTGTCCGCTTTGGAGTCTGGCACGGGGAACAACTCCACAAAACCTGAGGTGGTGTCGCTGACCGAAAAAATGAAATGGTTACCACTGGGAGTGACCGGGAGTGGACCCACCATGTCGATGTTGAGTATCTCAAACCGGGGAGGAATCGGCGGTGATGACATAGGGGTTGTATCCGGCGTGCAATCAATTTTGTATTTCTGGCACATGGCGCACTCTTGGACATAGTCTTGTACTTGCCGGCGCATGCCATTCCAGAAATATTTGGAAATGATACGATTGATTGTGGCTGCAACCCCTGGATGACCGGCTTCCGATGTATCATGGTTCCATTGAATCACTCGTTGCTGGAGAGATTCTGGTACCACCAGGCGGGGCTCATCACAATCCACCATGCGGAGCGTGCGGTAGAGGACGCCCTGTATGAGGAGATACCCCCGCCCGAGATGCGTTCGACACTCGATATCATCAGGGCCGTCGTGGTTCTCCAGGGCGCTGATGATAAGGAGTAAATCCTTGTCACGTAGTTGTAGGTCGCGGAAATCGGACGAGGATATTGGTTTCTCGTCAGCCAGGAATGCATGGATAAGGACAACTGGTTCCTTTACGCCCGTCGGGCGGGAGAGAAGGTCGGCTAAGGTATTTAGTTTGCCAGGGATGTGTTCGATGTTGAACACAAACTGCTGGATTTCCATTATCCAACGAGCTAACCGACCGGTGGGAGTTTTGGTGGCTATAAGCCACCGGAGAGGACTATGGTCGGTGTGCACGACAAATTGAAGTCCATCGACGTACCCGCGAAACTTCTTTACCGCCCAGATGACGGCCAGAGCCTCCTTTTCTGTAGGGGAGTAGTTGGTTTGCGCTTTATTGAATGACTTAGATGCGTATTCAATAACGCGCATGTCTTCCCCGTCGCCTTGAGCCAGGAAGGCACCCATGGCCTCGTGGCTAGCGTCGGTGAAGATGTGGAACCCCTGCTGAAAGTCGGGTTGGGCGAGGACGGGGGCCTGGCACAACCGACGTTTGAGTTCGTCAAATGCTGATAGACAAGCGTCGTTAAACGAAAATGGCACATCTTTGCGAAGGAGATTGTGCAACGGCGCCGCCACCGTGGACAGGTCGGGGATAAATTTACCGAACCATTTACAGGATGCCAAGAATGATTTTACCTGGTGAACATCGGATGGCGGGCGTAAGGCCACGATGGCCTGGACTTTCTCCGCGTCGGGGCTGATACCTTCTGGAGATAGGATGTGGCCTAAAAAGGGTAAGCGGGCCATAAAAAACTTGCATTTTCGGCGTTTGAGGCCAAAGTTGGTGGACTTCAGATGTTGAAAGACTCGCCTCATGGCTTCCAAATGAGCCTCAAAGGAGTCGCTGACTACCAAGAGATCATCCTGATAGACGCGCGCCACGATGCCAGGAATGCCAGCTAAGAGAGCGTCAACTACTCGTTGGCAATGGGCGGAGGAGTTGCGCGCGCCCATCGG
The DNA here is from genome assembly GCA_034687865.1 of Kryphioiulus occultus. Classification (NCBI taxonomy): domain Eukaryota; kingdom Metazoa; phylum Arthropoda; class Diplopoda; order Julida; family Julidae; genus Kryphioiulus; species Kryphioiulus occultus. The sequence goes on from JAQGAF010003828.1 coordinate 16,091, forward strand.
CATGCGGGTATAGCAAAAGGTCCCCGACGGGGTGACGGT
>JAQGAF010003829.1:0-16128 GCA_034687865.1 Kryphioiulus occultus
TTAACAATGATGATGGTGTCCACCCTAATGCGGTGTTAATAAATGCCGAATAAATTGGGTTGATGGATTACACCCCCTACCACATGGTATTCATTTACTGATAGTAGGGTACTGAGTTGAATTGAATTGAACCTTGCAGATTTATAAAACTTGAAAATGACCGAAGGCGATGATGGACTAAGATTTTAAAGAAATAAAAATGTTAAGCCATCTTATGAATATGGAGGTGTGGAGCCAAAAGACGTCTTTACAATGTTTAACCATTCCAAATTTGTGGGTTCCGTTGGGTTGTACGTGTCTTGTTATGACATTTTGTGTTGAGAATATGCAAAACACATCTTATGCTTGTTCAAAGTTAATTTTTGAGGTTTACCGCAACCCAACTTTGGCGTTTTCATGTAAACGCACTTGTTTGGATTGAAGGCCCTCCTGAAGTTGCTAATGGTTCAGAAGAAGTCAAAGAGGTCGCACATGGCCCATTATCGCACGGGAGGCCCACAGTAAATCCTGATTGAAAGTAGTCTGGGAGGGTGTTGAAGATACCCAGGGATCGGAGTTTTAATCGCCTTTCGATTAGGGTGCCATAAAACTTTCACTTAATTTAAGCACTGCTTTGAAGAGACCGGGCCATGTGCACGAGTGGCGCAATGGGCAACCCTGAAATTGCATAAGTGCATGACACTCGTTCGTGATGAAATCCAAAGGCCCGCATTAGGGAGGCAAATTTTTAGCAGTTTTGTAAAATTTCGCATTAACAATATTCTTAGAAACAATTCTTATTAGCAAATATAGCGAAACTTTGTATCGTAAATTTTCTTGTCAGAATGTATTATTAGCAAATTTGGTTGTAAAATTTCGCGTGTAACAGCTGTTTTTTTTAACAAATACGTATTGACAATTTTCTTATTAACATTATCTTGTTAGCATTTTTCTTTGCTAAATTCGTGTATAACAACAGCTTTTAAACAATTTCTTATTAGCAATATTTTTCTCAAGTGTTATTATTAGCAATCTTCTTAGCAAAATTTCGCGTATAATACCATTTTTTTTATCAAAATATCTTGTTAGCAAGTTTCTTAGCAAAATCCGTGTATAACAGCTGTTTTTTAACACAATTTCTTATTATCAATTTTCTTATCAATATTTATTATTAGCAATTTTCTTAGCAAACTTTTACATATAATAGCAATTTTTTAATTAAATTGTGTGTATAATAGTTTTTTTAACAAAGTTTGGTATTGGCAACTTTCTTATCAACATTTCTCATTAGCTATTCTATTAGGAAAATTGAGTATTTAATAGCATTGTTTTTCAAAAAAAATTTCGTATTAACAATTTCCTTCACCAAATTTCGTATCAGAGTACAAATTTATTGGACAAGTTTCATTGGAAAATGAAATATTCCTACTCCAATCAAAGCGCCATTCATTTTGATATATGGTGACGTAATGGGTTAAACAGATCACTTCCGTCGATTATGTCCAATTAATTTCCCTCACCACCCTCATAAAGATATCCTGCTCTTTTGATGCGAAATTAGAGATGAGCCGCTGTCAACCTTTGTAATTGGTTGGTGAGCTGGCTGTTATCAAAGAAGGACAGATGGACGCCTGCCTTCCAAAGTCCAGAAATGCAATTTCTGAGAACGATATTATGAAATGTCAACTGGGTTAAATTTGCCTGCTTTATCTGATAACCGGCTTTGATTTCAGGCCTGAATGCACCACCAAATTTTCCGACCAGTAGGTTAATTCGAGGAAAACGTTACTGAAGCAATTAGTAGCAGTTTGAAAATTCCCAATCTTTTCGAAGAACCAACCGAACAGAAATGGTTCTAAAATGCAAATAACTTAATATTACATAGTTAACATACTGCACATTATTTTGTCGATCGAATGCTATTTTGATTATTTCCTTCAAGGACACAAAAACATGCTTCAGATTTCCTAAGTCCCTCTCATAGATGGGGAACACAAGAAAGCTTTTATCTACACCGTTTAGCACGGCATTTTATAAACTTAAAGCAAAAGTGTTTTGAGAGCTCTGCATTACTATGAATTCTTGGTTGGAGCAAGAAATGCATCGTCCACAAACGCCCATAGGTTGACCTCCCACCCATCCAGGTTGCTATATTTGTCTTTTTTTTTCTAGTGTACAGCAAACTAAGCGTCTTTCTCAAGGGGTTGTTGACGTATTAATGGAGTGGACTCTAGTGAGGTTTCCAGCATAATATTGAATCTATTGTTGCTATCGTTGCTTCATCAAGGGCTCCTTTGAGGACCATTGAAGTGCAGGAGCAATGGCATAAGAGCAAATCAACTAATTAAGCTTAGGTCATAAATCCGCATTGGTCAGATATTGAATGAAGGTATGACCAAAAGAAATATTTATAACATTCCGTTAACCTGTACATGTAGATGTACAATACGGTACACCGGTATACAAACTGTTATTTCTGATTAAGAATTAAAGCTTTATGGATTGCTGAAACCGTGTACAGGGTTCCCCCAGTCCTGGAACACCTGGAAAAGTCGGAAATTTAAACGGCCTCGAAAAGTCAGGGAAATTCTGTAGCGTATAGCCTGTGCATCCTACATGTACAGGGGTGGTCATTTTTTTCAAATGGTCTTCACCTGCTTCCCTCATCAGTTTTTGTAAGGAAATGTTCTATTCGAATGTCATTCATTTATATCACATTTCGGTCATTTTACTTTTTGGCCCTAATGTTAGGGCAAAAATGATGTTTTGAACTCTAGGAACTAATGCCCTTTGTTTATGGCAGTAGTTAATAATAAGGGCAGTCACTTTCTTCAAATGGTCCTTACCTGCTGCCCTCATCATTTTTTGTAAGCACATTTTTTGTTCGAATGCCATTCTTTTTTATCACAATTCTGCCATTTTAATGTCACAAATTGTCAAAATTGTCAAGTGCTATAAGGAAATGTGATGGCCTCTGAATGGAGACTTTTTCCACCCTCACTGTCTAGTAAGCAGTAAATATAGCATTCCTTACATTGGCATGTCATATTTTTGCATTTTCAGTGGTCAGGGTGATGAGGGAAATTTGTTTTAAAACCTGGAAGAGTAGGGGAAAAATCGGGGAGGTTGAAATCGTCATCTCTGGGGAACCCCGTGTGAGTCCAATGACTGATAGTCCACCAGCGTTCTGATTCCACCATTGTCAGCATCTTTAGAATGTGTTTGCAAAAAACAGATCTGTGATCTTGAAATTGGCCAATTCCTAATCTCTGATTTGCTGAAGTTAAAGTTGTGGATCTTTCTTGACTGTTGATCAAATTGGGCAATCAACATGGTAATTGACACAACTGAAGCAAAGTCATTGTACGCAGAATGGAACAAGATTATCATCTCTGTTCAAAAGTTGCAAAAGGTTTTATGTGAGGATCCTCGTGCTTTCCCTTTACATTATAAGCCCCAAGCACTTAAATTGATTCGACGTTTTTGGCACAAAACCAGCTTTTTGGATATCTATTCCCACCAGAGTGCTTGCAAAGCCATGACTTCAGCTCAACCACATCATGAGAGCCACTTAGTGTCTACTGGGTTGAGAAACCAGGTGTTGGGTTATGTCCACGGAGCAGAAAACACCTGTCAAACTTAAATTCTCGCTTTGGACATGGCTAGACCTTGTCATTGTTACGTTTAGGGCAATGTATTTCAAAATGTTTGGCAAAAGTGGATAGTAGATTGGCAATGCCCTTTCCTTGTTTTCAACTCTGGATTTTCACTGTTATACTTTCTATTGATGTTTGAAAACAACAACAGCTTGGTCAGTTTACTGACTGCATTGGCACCAGTCGCGTCTCAACGAGGTGATATTGCGATAATACGATGTGGTCGAGGATAATTTGGCAAATGTATTCTCTCGTTTATTTGTTTTATGACTTTAAAGCCAGCCTGCTGAAATGGTGGTGCAAAGCTGTTGCGCTGGCTTTATTGGCCTCATCCCCATACTCGAAAATCAATGGATCTCTTATGGCATAAGCGAAGCTGTAAAATCGGCGAATTTCTCCGAAGTCCCAACATTCGATTTGGAATTCGATGGGAAAATCGGTGTACAAATTATTGCATTTGCAGTGTCAACATTATTTCTGAAAACTTGCTGTATATTGAACTCTTTTGGAAACTTTGCTGCTGTCCTGCTCATGCATAGATGGTATGAAAAAGTGGGCTCGTAGGCTGGCAATGATTGCAAGCTGTTAGATGCAGCTAGCTATTTGTTTCACTTTTAGGTTAGGGAAGGTTAGATTAAGGATAGGTTACATCAGGATATACACAAAAACGTAGAAAGTTTAAATTGCGACAGTTGAGACAAGTGTCATTTTTGTCTACTAGGCAAGCTGGGTTTAAATATACATGTACATAAAGTATTTTGTTCACATTTGCGCCAGGGAATATTCTGCAGTTTATCCATTGTGTTTAACCTAACATAAACTAACCTTGTCAGTGAAATTTGTGCTGTAGCTAGACGCCTTATGTTTCCTTAGTTTATGTTAGGTCAGATCAGGGTAAACGCAGTAACATAGCAAAAAAATAGAAAGAATAAATTGCGACAGGAAGTGAGTGCATGAGTCGTTCTTGTCAATTCGGCAAGTTAGATGTAGGTTGAAATATTCATGTTTTGTGCACATTTGGGGCAAGGACAAGAATGTATTACATGTATATCCTTTCTGTTTAGCCTACCCTTTCTTTAATTTAATGTAATTTCTGATTTAGCTGCCCCTGACAACCAGGCATACACTGCTAGCCCACATGATGTTAGGAGAAGCACACTTTCCCCTAACGTCTTTGCTGGAGCAGGCATTATACCGAAGTTCACACCATTCCAAGCATAAAATCCTGGCGTAAATTATCAGCTATATTCCGCAGCTCAGACTTCTAGCTTTCGAACACAATCTTTCCAATTATCGCCATAAATTCCGCAATTTTTCCGGTATATATTCAAATAAAAAGTCATATAAAAATAAATTACGACCATATATCTGTCTAACATGCTGTTCGACACTTATCTCTACATGTTTGGCAGTTTTTCACAAGCATTTTTCGAGCAGCACTTATTTCAAGATTACTATTATTACGACTTATTCGATTTGGGGCCCACCATCAGACGATGAAAACGGCAATTTCGAGGGGTTTTGCCTTGAGACTGTCCTCGATTCGAGTCCAAGTAATTTTTTCTCGTCATTTTCTCGCAATTTTGCGACTGGAAAGCTTGAAAAGTCATCCTTTATTGACGAAGCCAGCCCTTTGTCCAATGAATAAGCCTTCTATAGATAAATTTGTTTGAGCTGCAAAGGCTGACTGATGAATAAAATGATGAGCGATTCTTCCGGTAAACAGTCGGCAGGCTGGCTATGTTGATGGAAATCGTGTTCGCCATGAAATTGCTGCTTTTTCCAGAGCAACTGAAACCTTTTCAAATGAATAGGCTCCAGTTTGCGATAAACATTGAACTGTCCATGCAGCCTCAATTCGTACTAATCTTGTTTCACTGTTTGCTCTGTTGGGGCCAGTATCTGTTACCGGACAGCACACCAGAAGTCCAGTTTTTCTGTCAACTTTTTATCTGTGTTTGGACCAACCCATGCTGGTTTATGCAGGGCAATTTTGCTGTTGTTTGAGATAATTTTATTTACTTTGAAAATTGTAAATGGTATCAGGGCCCCTGGCGACCAACAATTGTCCCTTGATTAGTGAACGACATTGCTTTTTTATCTTACTTATAATCTAAATTGAATCAAACAGACAGAAAAACAGACAAGAAAACACCAGTAAATTGCTTGCATACAACATGTTTTTTCTTTCGAAACTGCAACCAGAAAATTGCTGCAATTGGTTTTAAAATTCAGTAAACAAGCAAACGGCAGGGGAATTTCTTGTTGGGATTAAAAAGGAACTTCCAGTACTTTCTATTTACTCATTTTTTGTGTCTTGCAAGTTCAACCCTGTCCATCTGAGCAGCAATTGAGTTCATGGGTTCAAACCAAACTTAGTACGTTAGTAGCACACGTAGTTCAAACAAATTCGTTTAAAAATTCACTACATAAACAATCTGCAGTGGGGATTGAAAAATGAACTTCCAGAATTTATTTTTATCTGATTTTTTTTCTGTTTTGCAAGCTATGTCTATCAAGCTGCACTGCAATTGATACAATGGGTTCAAATCCAAACTTTTACCACGTTAGTAGCATAAGTTGTTCAAACATGTTATGTTCAGGTAACTGATCCGATTTCATGATTTCGTGTTAGGCATGTTAAGAATGGGAAATAATGCTGCTTATACTGTTTCGGAACTGATTTGTACCAAACATGCCAAGTTTTCACGAAAAAGAACACAATTTATTATAAGCTCATTTGAGCTGTTCTAAAACTAGAAAGTGGGCTTCTCCTAATGGCTTGTAGGCTGGCAGTGATTACCTGCGTTTAGATGCAGTTAAATAAAGAAATTATATTTTTAAGTTAATTTAGGCGAGGTTAGGTCAAGAAAACAAACAAAAATCAAAGGCTATGCTTGTGTTTGTGTCCTGCATTACTGCAGCTTTTGGAACGCTTATGTGTATTACCATAAATCCTAGCTAAATGTTTTAGCATGCCGACATGAGTTGTTAATGTCAAGCATATTTTTACATCCCATTAATGCCACATTTGTTCAGAGTAATTAGGTTGTGCTTGGAACTTCAACCTTCCACAGAGTTTGGTGCCAGTTGTTTGGTTGTTTGAGACTTCTTCAAACACATCCAAATTTGAAGAATAACATGGTTCTAACTTTGCTATAAACCAGATGCAAATTTTCGGGCCTTTCGTAAGTGAATTGAATAATGACCCAGTTGTACCCACCCCCAAACCTGCGTCATATTTTTAGCTTTTTCACCCTTGAGCTTCTCATAGGAACGACTGTGCCTTGGCTCCACTTCAAATATTTATGGTTTGAGGGTGAAAGGTATTAAACAACAGGCTGTGCTGGAATACGACTTCTCACGACGCTAATTTTATTGGAACATCTTTGGCTTAAAGCGCTCAATGGGCCCCATGTGGGCCAATAACAGCGTAGAAGATAAGATGGAGATGGCGTAGTTTCGAATAAATTTTTGATGTTTGCAACCGCCAAGTAAACACGTTTTTGGGAAGGATATCTTCGACTTGTGTTCAAAGTTGCTGCAGCACTGGTTGATTAGTACGTTCACCTGTGACGTTTTATTTATTTTTTGCCAGTTTTGTCTAGAAGTTCTGAATATGTTGGTAAAATATTGACATTGACCAATCTTATTTTAGGAAGAATTGAAAGTTGGATGTCTCTTAGATGACTTTGGCGAATTTTGTTTGTTATTATTGGTCTGTAGGTTTCCCAAATGTTTATTTCCACTTCCTGAATATTGGTGCCTCTACAGGTGGCTTCTGCCAAGCGCTGATGAATTAGGTTTGCATTTTAGAACAGTTTTGGGTTTTGAATTTCAGCGAATTCTTCGATAGTTTCGAACTGTCAAACATGTAAAGGAACATCTGTTTGTGTCCAGAATATGACAGAGTCAACGGAAATGCCGTATTGACTGTTTTACAATGTTTGAAACACGACTTCGCGAAATGTTTCAATTTGTTTGACATGTCGTGAAAGCGTTGGAAAATACGAATGCGCATTTCGTGCACTTTTCGGAACCTTTATCGATACGTTGTAGTTAGAAGACGTAAACATGATTTGCACGTTAAACTTTTTAATTTATAGTTTGTATTACGTGTGAAGAAATTTGGAGACAACGAATAGAACGAGTTTTGTTCACGTGAATATGATTTTCATGTTTTTAATTGTTAGCATTTATTTGTTTAATTTGTCTGACATGTCGTGAAAGAATTTGGAAAACACGAATAGAACCCGATTTGAACACGTTCTTACATGTCGAAATTCCAGAACTCGAACCGATTCGTTCTGTTTAAAAAACTTGAGCATGAATTGCACGTTTTTAATGTTCAATTTCCCAGTGATAAACACGCGAGTTATATAACACTTTGATTTTGAGTAATTGAACATGTTGAGGAATTTTGTAGAAACGTGATATTGCGTTAACTGGGCAAAATATTGAAAACATGCTCTCAGATGCTGTTTTTGTACACATTAAAACACTTGCGTGAGCACCATGGAACATTGTTTTACACTTTTTAAAACATGTGCACCATGTCAAAACACCATGACATAAATTTCATAACACGTTTAACCAGCTGTCAACTTTCACGCGTTACATTGCCAACGTACTTGCACAAAAATATGAGTTTCAGAAGAACGTTCTTAACATGTTCCAGCCGACTTATCTTTAATACACGGACGTGTTCGGCACAATTTCACAGAAACGTTCTATCTTTTAAAGAAAACACGCCGAACATGTTTCAGATGTCATTCGGACGCTAGTGCTGGGGTTAAACACTTCAAAGAACGTGCGTTACACATTTCAACTGACTTGTTAACTTGGAACAAACGAACATGTTCAGGCACGATTTCACGGAAAAAAAACTTTTGTTTAAAGAAAACACGCATTCCAATTTCATTTACACGTTCATTTGCCAGCAATCTTATCGTAAATGTTAGGTGAAAACATCATAGAACACGTGATTTACAAGCTTTCGGGTATCAATTACACTTTCATTTGCCATCAATTTCATTTAAACTACATAATTCATAATTAAATATGTTTTTTTACGTTTCTTGAAATTGTCGAACATGTTAAGTACGGAAATACAGCAACGAACACGTTCCAGTGCCAGTAACATTACAGAAACGTGTAGCTAGAACACGTCAGACAAGTCAGAACACATGAGTCACACGCTTTAAATTGTTGACTCAGTTCTCAACACGCAAGAAAGTGAATTTGGAATGCTCAAACATGTTCAGACGCGGAAACGTTCTACTCTGTTACGGAAACACGCTTTCAAGTGTCATTTCAACTTTTTTGAATGAAAGTATGAAAAGTTGAACTTACCTTAAGTCGTGCTTGTCGAGCGCGGTACTCCAGCGCCTTCGGAATCTTCGGTCGATTAACCCGCAATTTTTTGGGAAAAAGTTTTGATTTTTGGGTGGCACTCGTTGGGGGTCCTACAGGGTGCGTGGCACTCTTAGCTGCTCAGCAGTAACTTAAGCATCCTTTGCCGTAGACGGAATTATTGGCTGGATTTCACGCTATCCTCAAGCTCGCGTCCGCTGCCTGCTAAGCTAGGAAAAGATGTGAGACGTTGTACAGAGCGACGCAACCACCAGGGATCGCGCCAATCGACGCCATCGCCTAGCAACTGCATGGCGGAGGGCTTTCGAAGATTGCTACGAAAACTAGCAGATTGGTTTGATGGATTTTACTTGTTTTACCTTAAACTGTTTTCACCGAGAATAACATTGATGGGGACTGCCGTACTCGACAGAAATGTAGGATTTCGTTGAAGTTTCTTTTATTTTGGCAACAAGGCAATTTTCAAAATAATCAGACAAAACATGTTGATTTTACTTAACTGATTTTTTAAAAACGAATTTTTGTTTTTAAGCTGTATTAATTATGGTGTTTTTTCCACGAACGATTTCTCAACGTCGTTAATTGAACATTAATAATGTGTTTTTTTTTCAAACGACGATATTGCAAGTGAAGTATTTTGGTGAATTTTTACTCATTTTTCGAAAAATTACAGTATTGAATTTTTAAACAATAACGATAAACAACATGTTGATTTTACTGAGTTTAGTGATTTTTTAAAGACGAATTTTCGTTTTTAAGCTGTATTAATTACGGAGGTTTTCCCCCAAGCAATTTCTTAACATCGTTAATTGAACATTAATAATATTTTTTTTCTAAACAATTTTTCAAAATCGTTAACTGAATATTAATAATGTATTTCTTTCAAAACTACAAGATCGCGAATGAAGTATTTTGGTGAATTTTTGCTCATTTTTTCTAAAACATAAGGTGATGAAGAATTTTTCAGAAATATCAAAAAAAACAAGTTGATTTTACTGAGTTCAGTGATTTTTTAAAAACGAATTTTCGTCTTTAAGCTGTGTTAATTTTGGAAGTTTAATAACTGTTTTTCAAATATGAATAATGTAAAAGGAGTGTGTTGGTTATTTTTCTGGTAATGTTTTCGAAATATTAATAACACGGGAAACGTTTTGCAGCCCCTTAACAATGTTTTATATTTAATTAAAATAAAGGAAACTGAAAACGAAATTGTCCTACCCAAAAAAAAACGCAACAAGAAATGGTTGGTTTTAATTAATTCTTTCAAATGTGTTTTTTGGGGGCGAAGGCTGAGACGCATGCGAAATTCTCTCACAAAAAAGCGACGAGACACATATGGTAGACCAAAATGAGTTTTAGTAAAATAAATATTTATGATGTGATTGTCCGTTGCAGTAGGTGGATAGATTCAGTGTATATTCGTGTACTGTCAGTTAATTTTACCACCAATCCAGGTGGTCCATAGTGTCTAACTGACCGTCTTGGACAGCCGGTTTCGATTACGTATTACATCGGCGGATGTTACTTCCGAGTAAACCGGAAACACCCGAAAACGATCCCACAATGCGCAATTCTGATCCGTAACTCACCCTGTACTTGGGTCCAATTTTCTCGCTTGGCCTTTCTGGTCCCAAAATTCACATTTCGAGCCGTTCCGTTTAGAGCGCAAATACAAGTAATGCGTTCAGGTAATGAAACTTACACCTGGATGCATAAATAGAGCGTGTTCATGGAGTTGCAGCGTTTAAAGTGACAGAAATGGGATATACAACGTGATCTATTATTAATAGACGTCTGACATTTGGCAAAATTTTGCGATTTGTAAGCGAGCGAACAACACGTTTACTGGGAAATGTCGAGGTGATGGCTGCGACGAGCCAGAGAATTATCCAGCTCAGTAAACAGTGATTTTTTTCACAAAATTCCTGTTACCTTAGTACTGCTGTGAGGGAGTTTAATTTAGTGAAAGAATGTGGCAATGGCAAAGGTTTACCTCTTGGTCTCCTACATTTCGAATTTACTGAAAACGTTTGGTCTGAAACTTTGCGTGTACTTTGTTATAGATACTTTAAGACAAGGTACTTTAAGTTGGCTTTGAGACAAGGCGAGATACTTTTAAGTTAGTTTTAAGACAAGGTGCTAAAGTTGGCTTTAAGACGAGGTACTTTAAATTCGCTTTAGAACATGGTACTAAAGTTGGCTTTAAGACATGGTGCTTCTAATTGACTTTGTGACAAGGTACTTCAAATTGGCTTTAAGACAAGGTACTTCAAGTTGGCTTTAAGACAAGGTACTTCAAATTGTCATTTTAAGACAAGGTATTTTAAGCTGGCTTAAAGGCAATGTACTTAAATTGGCTTTAAGACGAGGTGCGGTAAGTTGGCTTTAAGACAAGGTATTTTAAGTTGCCTTTAAGACAAGGTAATTTAAGGTTGGTTTTAAGAAAAGGTAATTTGAGTTGGCTTTAAGACAAGGTACTTTAAGTTACCCTAGAGTGTATCGTTTATGGGTTTACCTTAAAACCATTATAGGCAATCAAAATTTAAATGTAGGGACTGTGTCACCTGATGCGAGCGTATTTTATGCAAATCTGCTACTAGACAATGAAGTAAAATGCAAAAACCACTTAAAGGCAAGGTACTGGTGCAATTGGCTTTTCTAGGGGTAAACCTTTTTAAAGCTACTGTACATCTTTGATGCGTTATAGACATTACGGCTTCATCATGATATTAGAAAAAAACGCAACCTTGCATGTGTGTATATCCATAAAAAAGAAACTGCCTTTTTTCCGAAATTAAAAAAGTGCATATACAGTAGGCTTACTTGTATACAGTATTTATGCAAAAACATTCAGGCCGGAAGTGAAATATTCGTTTTTCTTTGCATCGATTGTGTCCGTTTTGCATATCCACCAACTAAATTTTCGTTTGTGAGGCTGCTGTAGGAAGTTTTGTTGGAGTTTTGATGCCTCTTGGTTGCTAATGTCAAACGCAAACTCGCATTTCAGTCGCACTCATTTCCATAATTAATTGCGTATTAATAAATATGTTAATGATCTCGACTGAGTTAAGGCGCATGCATTGCCAAGCAGTTGCTTGGAGAAACCTGAAATTAAATGGAAATTATGATATGGCTCATGGAAGTCTTGCTGGCGTATTTCGAAGAAGAATGCACTCTCTTGTGGAATGCTACCATGAATAATTAATCGTCTGAAAAACCTAGACTACCATTTAAATTTAACGTAGTATGAGAGTATGAGTGTATTTTGAAAAAAAAATTGGATCTTTCCCCACCCAAAATGAATCATGTTGCCTTGGACCAAGTTTCATTGTACGCTCGAATTGACAAGAAGAAATTTCCTTTTTGATTCTTCTTATTTATCTGATAAAGAAAGTTTGATGCCAAATTATGCTTTTGATAAGCAGCAATTGCTTGCCAAGATAACCAGATGTCAGAAACGGTTATACATGTTCGTCATGACGGTTTCTTTACTGCTGGTAGATGTAGCAACTGCTGTTTTGCCATCACTATTGTTCCTTATCAGATTTAACAAACATGACTAACGAAATTGGCCTGCAAATTCATATCCAAAGTTTCATTCTCTGCTGAAAGCAATGGGAGAAATATCCCCATCTTTATACCAATTTTTAATAAATGTTGGTATGCGGTTGCAAACGTTTCCATAATACATGTATTTATACAATGTATTTCAACTCTGTTTGTCTACTATGCAAGAATAATATTTTTGTGTTTAACCTAACCTATAGCAGTATTATTTGATGTAGCTGCCCCTAGCAGCCAGGCAATCCCTACCAGCATACGAGCCGTTAGGAGAAGCCCACCTTTAATACTATCTATGCTGCAGCAGGGGCTACAGCGGACTGCACCCTTAATTTAATTGAATAGTTAACCAACTTTTTCAGTTAAACAAATAGCGGAATCCCAGCTGTATTCGCGGTCCCAAACGTGGACGCTTCTGAACAATTTTCGGAAATTTCACGCTTGATTTCAGCTGCGTTTCAACCGAAACTTAGGGCAGTTTAAAATGTTTCGTTGGCTCACGCAAAATATTTATCTTTTAAATGATAAATTACTCGCCAGCGGTTATGCCCCTGTTTATTTCCATTTTGTATTGCGTTTATACCATGAGATGCGCCTCCATCCACAGCGTAAACCGAAATTTAATTTGGAAAAACAGGACTAGTGCCGTTGAGACCCAGCAAAGCCAATAAACCTAATTCTTGTTTTTATCTGAACTGAATCTTGAAATTGCGGTCTCGGTCAGCCGACTGTACATTCCATGTTTGACCAACATTAGGGAAGATCAGTAAACATAATTTCTGTTTTCCCAAGAAACTTTTACAAGCAATGCCCTATATCGATGAAGCTCAAGCAAGCCAAGAATCTGCTTGCTTAACATCTTCCATCTCAATTGGTGTTGGCTGAAATGGGCTGGAATGCAGCTCCACCTGTTGCTCACTACGCAGTAAAGCACAAATCCTCTTTTCTACAAGCTTTTCTCTTGACTTAGTCATTTGGCCGAGCAGTAATTCATTGTCAGTGAGCACTCAGCAGAATTGATCAGTTGGAGACCCTCCATGTCCCCATTGTGGACTAATTAAAACGCTCTTTGTGCTGCTTGTACCTGGGTAGTTTCAGTGAACTGCCATTACATCTTCGTCAATGGCGCAGTTGCTCTTTTTGGGCACTCGGTACACGGTGAGACTGGCTCATGGACTCTAAGGTGGTTAATTGATAATCGTGCTGAACAGAATTGCAACATGCAACTCGAATGCAGTTGGTCAGAAAAAAATAATGGCGACATAAGTGCGAGCCTTTTGTTTCATCCCCAGCCACCTAATCTCCAGCCTTGCCGCCAGGGGCTTAATTAGGCCTCGCTGTTGCTAATGCGTCCATTCCCGTTAAGAAATAATTAGAAAACGGCTCAGGTTTATTGATTGTCCTCCTATGGCAACTTGTCCCAACATCCCTCGTAATGAGATCTAGCCCCCATTGTCCCCGACCCTCTTGAGCCCCTTCTTAGCGGGCTTATGTCGCCCGAAAGTGTCGCGTGGGCGACCAACACCTGATGCAACATGGAATTCATGAGGCTAAACTCGGCTCTTCGGAGTCGAACTTTGAACATTTTGAGAAAGACATAAGAGTTCAAGACAAAAAACGTGTGATTTCTTTTATAAGACAATTTAATTTTAGAACATTCTTTGGTCATAAAAGTTAAGCGAGTTTAGTGCAAGAGAGCTAGGTATTTTAAAATGGTTGAGGTTATTTGATGTAATAGTTGAGTTTAGTTGATGATTTACATGTAATTGAGCTTATTTGATGTTATAGTTAAAGGTTATTTGATGTTATAGTTGAGGTCATATGATGTAAAAGTTGAGGCTATTTGAGGTAATAAGTGAGGTTATTTGAGGTAAAATTCGACGTTGTTTGATGTAAAATTAACGCTATTTGAGGTAAATTAAGGTAACTTTATTCAATATTTGAGGTTATTTGATGTAAAATTTGAGGTTGAGGTAATAGTGGAGGTTATGTGATATAAAATGTGAGGTTATTTGAGGTAATAATTGAGGTTATTTGATGTAAAATTCAGAGATATTAAAGGTAAACTTTGACGTTGTTTAAGATAAATTAAGGTAACTTGTTGCAATATTTAAGGTTAGTTAAGTGTAATGCTAGACTTGATGTTACTTGATATAAAAGTTGATGTTATTTGATGTAAAATTTGAGGTTATTTGAGGTAAATTAAGTTAACTTGGTGCAATATTTGAAGTTTGTTATTGTTTTTATAGTTGAGGTGATTTCATGTAATAGTTGAGCGATATTTGAGGCATATATCAGTTTGCAGTCGGTTTTTCGCCACCGAATTTCTGTTACGTTTTCCAATGGGTTATCAGGATTAATTCAATCCCAGGAACAATTTGCCAATCTAAATGGAAAAGGAAATGAGGTGCCACTCAGTTTCAGATTCTTTATGCCCAAAGCCAGAATGTTTAGTTATGCAAATCCGAGCGGTTTGCCATCCAGTAATGTATGCAGGCAGGCTATTATCTTCTAAAGTGCATTCATAATTGTCGCATTGTTCGACATCCCCAGTGGTGATTATTCATGCCTTTACTTTCCACCAGTATCCGCAGCAGCGAAATGGTTTCAAGGATGAGTTATTCGAGCCAGTGTCGGACGTCTGATAAACTATCGCGCTTAGAACGTGTAAGGAAAGCCAGTAACAATGCCCCTGGTGACGTTTTTCGCCACCTTGAGACCATTGAGGACAACTCCTGAAGTCCAAGTTTGGAGAAAAGAATTTATCAGTAACGCTCTGATGACCACTTGTCACTGAACCGTTTATGTGCTGTGCTTGTTGATGGTGTTGCAGCCAAAAGAGCAATCACTGCAAACAAGCGTGCTGTGTATGGTTGCTCGTTGTAGGGGGCGCTAGTGTCACATTGGGTTATGTAGGTGGGTTTCGATTGTTGAGTGGCTTGATATTCACGCCAGTTAGAACATGCTTATCAGATGAAAGCATGCTCGGCAACAAAACAACTTAATATCGATCCCGTAAAAAAACGTCTTTGGAAAATTTCCTACGCTGATGCTGTGTTTTGCTAAAAAACGCCTTTTTGTGAACTTATGGTAAAAACAGTTCGACCGTTTTCTGGGGCTATTGCAGTCGTGGGCGAGCTATTTCAGGCTTGAGTTCGAAGCCCATGATCCACTCGTTTTCGCAAACTAATTTGTTTTGGTCCAACTGCACTTAAAGCTAAACGAGGTTTCTAGTGGGTTTTGGTGTGGGCTGGCACAAATGCCGAGAAATGTGCTTAACCTGCAGTAACCTTAGTTGTTGCCACAACTTCCAGTCAGGCATATGCTGCTGCCACCTAGGGTCAGCCACTGTACTATGGAATAGTCACTACTGAGGAAGTGGGCAATTCCTAACGGCTTGTTGGTAGCTACATGTACGTGCAAATCGAACATTACACGGTTAACGGGCAGTTCCCCTACCACCCCTGCCATGTTAAAAAATGGAAAAATTGTATACATAACATCTCTGCGAATAATGAATAAATCGTCGTGATAATAATTTTGCTTGATAGTCTGGTTA
>JAQGAF010003830.1:0-16124 GCA_034687865.1 Kryphioiulus occultus
CACGTTAAAGATCCCTCAGGGGGGCGTATTCCTCCCTGCGGCTAAATTTCCAGGTGGACGGTCTGCCCCCTGGCGTTTGTGATGGGCCCAATAGGTGCGAACATAGGCCAACGTTAAAAATTCCTTAAACAAACAAACAATAAACAATTGGTAATGAATCGCCTGGCGATACGGTCAGTATTTGGAATGAAAACCTCCTAACTCGTTATAATGGTCATCTCAAGTACAGCCACTGTCCATTTACATGATGTAATGTAGTTCAACCCATGTGAATTTTGCAAAAAAATATTGAGAAAGGTGTTCCTCGTTTGCTCGGCTGTGTTATCCGAATGTGTTTTCTCGCCTACAGATCCAATGGTTTGTCGTGAATCACAATTCAACATCATTGATGTTTACTGCCAAATTTTGCTTTCTTCTAGTACCACGAAGTAGCTCAGATGCGCGGTGTGCATCACACATTATAATGCATCGAAATTCATCATCCAGTTTGCAGGGAGGCCCTGGCTAATTAATTTGGTTTTTACGAGCTGGTGACAAGCAGGCGTGTAACCTTCAACCCAAATAAACCTACGAAATCGCCAGTTTTGCGGCGCCTCCTAACGAATTAAGGGCAGAATGGGGGCAGAGCGACACTATGGGTGTGCCTCGATATATACACCTGATCGATTTTGCTTTTTTACTTCATGAATTGACCCAACACCTTATTAATGAGGCACGTATAATGTGCTCTGCTGGTCGTCCAATATTTCATAAGCTGTAATCAGCAGCTGCGACAATGATCGCAAAACAGGTTAAATGTCTGTTAAACATTAACTGTATTTTAAAACACACATTTCGAGGAAAACTGCAGGCTGAAAAAGTGGATAACAAATATTGATGCAGACAGTGGGATATGGCCTAGGCCTCATTTTCTCGATAGGGCAGCAAGTCTACCGGTAATGCCGAAGTCGTCTGTAATTTCGCGTCAGTTACTTCCATGGTGACCAGCCTACCAACCTGGAAAACCTGGAAACTTCAGGAAATTTCATATTCAACCTGGAAAACCCGAAGAACTCATGGGATTTAATATTCAATCTGAAATTTTTCAGTATCAAAATTAGACGAAATGTCCATAACATCTTCCATGTTGACTACCAACCTGGAAAACCTGGAAAATCAAGGAATTTTAAATTGAAACCTGGAATTGACTACCAACCAAAATTGTATCTAGTGTTTGTTCGTTATAATTCTGAGAAATCAGCCCAAAAATAATTGGCTCGATAATCAGTTATGCTATTCGCCAGAAATATAGCATTTGCGATTAAGTTTTCTGAAAAATTTGCTTGTGGCGCTCCTAAATTGATCTTTATGCGTTATCAGTGTTTTAGTTTTAAAAAATTTAAATTGCCGTCAGTGTTGCGTTTTCGAGAGATCACGCCTAAAATCCGTTATTTCGGGTAGTTTTTCGAAGTTTATAAAAAAATCTCTCTGATCTTTCTTTTATTATTATTATTTCCATAAAAAACATTTCAAGGATAGCATAACTAAAATCCATTATTTCTGGTTGAGTTTTTCAAAAAAAAAATGTTCGTAAAATCCATCATTGGGATACGTTTGTTTTTCAAAAACTGTGGCGTCAGGGAAAGTCAGGGAAAAAGAAATGCAGATTAATTTTTTTTGTTCATTGAGTCAGGGAAAACATTAAAAAATATTTAATTCAGTTTTTTAACTTTATCGAATGTCCCTTAGTAAACATAAGCAGAAAGTCTCTTTTCTGAAGCACCTTTGGTCCAATGATTGTAATGTTTTATGCATAACTTGATTTGTCCAAATTTGGCTGAGCAAAATTACTCAGGACCTACATGTATTTAGGTTAGGTGTGCTGGATATCGATTTTCATGACTGCATTTATGATCTTAGACATACATGTAGTTATAATTAAATCATAATACTCACACCTTAAAATTTGCCTTTTTTGCATACTATCTGCAAAAATGCTGTTGTTCTTGCTCGAGAAAGACATCAAGCCTCTCGATTAGTCAAAAGAGGGTCCTAAAAGGCAATTGACCAAGAAGTGTTGCAGTTGCACAGAAAAATACAAAAAAAATATACATGTAGGCCTAGTTAGTAGTACTGCTGCAAATAGTTAATTTTACATACTCACATGTGACATTTTTTATTTGATAAGTTAGGGAAATTAATCAGATTTGGTCAGGGAAATTTAATGGCAAATTTTGATATGAACCCTGTATTATCAAATATTGATTTTTTTTTCACTTGAATTGTGGCACAAAGTCATAAAAGCATTTTTTGAACCTGGGATAATTAGAATTTGGCCCTGGAAAACTCAAGGAATTTCGTTTTCAGACATTAAGTAGTCACCACGTGCCTACATTTTCAGTACTCGCTGTGATTCATTTTCTCGTATCCGATGATGAAACCAGTAATTTTTTTTTGTACGAAAACGAATATAACTTTTTTGGGAGTTTCCAGCTGAAACGCAAATGTGTGCTCGAAGCACCCTGATTGCTTGTAGTGAAACTGGCCTAATGGGTACACAGTGTAGAGTAAAAGTTTAACGTCTTGCGGCCTGGCTGGCTACCTGGCCCCTGGACTCGTAATTAAACGCCAGAGAGCACACGGTAATCACGGGGGCATTAATCATTTAATTTTATTACCATCCCCATTCCTGCGAGTGTGCAATTATGATACGATGTCTGTTTAACAGCGAGCGGTTAGCGTTTTTCTCGCGTTTGTTTACGTTTTTTTCCAGCCTTTTTTGTCTGTATCCGCTCATCCTCGAACCCTGGAAGACACGGCTGTGAACTGACCGTATCGCCAGGTGATTCATTACGAGCGCAAACCTTGTGGAAATGGGAGTAGGTCTGATAATATTAGAAATCAGGAAGAAATATGATTTCGCGGCGTGTTGAGTTGTGGGCGTTGTTAACAAAAGTCTCGCAGTCTGGATCTACGACACCCTTTCCTGAACCGTTTTTTTTGTTCTCTTTTCTTCTCTCCAGAGCTTGGCCGAAGTCTTCAGATGCTTCATATGCATGGAAAAGCTGCGGGATGCGCACCTGTGCCCCCACTGCTCCAAACTCTGCTGCTACATGTGCATAAGGGTAAGAAGGAATTGAATACCAGAATTTATTCACCGTTATATCTGCCACATATGTGCAAGCTGACCAAAACTGCGTTTGCTTTTTTCACGGTGTACAGCGCTGGCTGACGGATCAGAGGTCGCAGTGTCCGCACTGCAGAGCGTCACTGCACGTGCACGAACTGGTCAACTGCCGGTGGGTCGAAGAGGTCACACAGCAGCTGGACACCCTGCAGATGGTCGGGGTCGCGACCAAAGTGGACGACCACGGAAAGGACAGGTTGGTTGTGAAGGCAGTGTCCAAGAAATCTGAAATGTGCAAGTAGGGTTTGTGGGTGTATTCTGATTCTGTATTTTTTGCATTCTCAATGAATTCAGATGCGATGCTCATCGTGAGAAATTGAGCGTGTACTGCTTGATGTGTCGGAAATGCATCTGCCATCAGTGCGCTCTTTGGGGCGGAATGGTAAAATTTCTTTTATTGTCAGATCAGTGTTAATGTAGCAGGGTGTCTACCAGTCATGGAAATCATGGAAAAAACATGAAATTTACATTTGGCCCATGAAGTTTTGCCACCACATGAGTTGCAAAATAAGAATTGGGTAAAAATTCATTAGTTGGTATCCAGTTTTGCCAAAAAAAATTGCCTTTGGCGTGTTTTGGCCAATGACGGTAGAGACTCTCCGAAAATCACTATTTGGTGGTGACGTAAATCTTGTACGACCCCATATTCTAGTAGACATTGAAAAATGTTTGATGTAATGAAAAAGTCTTTGAAAAGTCATGGAATTTGCAATTCCAAATCCAGTAGACACTAAAACTCAGAAGCTTAGATTTGATGTCAGCTGATGACCAAATATCTATGATTTGAGTGTTGTCGACAATGTTTTCTCCATGATCATTTTGAAAGTTGTCCAAATTGCAACTTCGTGGCATTTGCATAATGTTGAATTCGTTAAGCAAATAACTTTGTTTCTATAGTTGTACTCAGTTATATTTTGGTGAAAATGTGGGTGTGATATTAAGGACCCAACTATTTTCATGTCTGCTTATCCAAAGGATATTAGTTTGAAGATATAACAAGGTTTAATCGCATTGAATTTGATTTAGAAAAACTACGGTAAATTATACGAATTATAAAAAAAAAGTAAGTCTGCATTGCATGCAAGAGCTATTACGAAGTTATTCGACTGTTTCTAATTGATTTTACTGCTGTTTTTTAGAGGCGAAAAGGGTAACCATGTGTGAATACAATTATATCTGATATCGCTTTTTTAAATATTATTTCCTAGGTCACGATATTTCAAATGTTAAACTAAACTAAATATTGTTACAAAGTGCACTTGTGATATTCTTGGGACAGAGCTATGATTCTATTACGAATACCATCATGGAATTTTGTTGAATTAATCTTATTTGTTCTGTAGCATTCTGGCCACACTTTCAAACCTCTCGACGTGGTCTATGACCAGCATGTGAGCCAGATTAACGAAGAAGTGGCGCTCCTGCGCCGAAGGCTGGTGGAGCTGATCAGTTTAGTGCAGGAAGTGGTCAGTTAGTCATTTTTTCTTCACTTGAAAATACTGCCTTGCGGTCAAAAAACCAAACGAAGGCATTGCTTTTTACAGGATAGAAACGTGGAAGGAGTCAGAGCTGCTAAAGACGAGAAAGTGAGAGAAATCCGAAATGCCGTCGAACTCATAATTGCCAGACTCGATTCCCAACTTAAGAGCAAGCTACTTACACTGATGGGTAGGTAGTGTACTTGTTGTCACAATGTACATATTTTAGTAAAATCCTTCAACAATCTCAGTGGGATTTGAGTGCATTTAGTGATATGAATTGTGTATAGTTTTCAAGTAAACTAATATGATTTATTATTAAATTTAAGATTAGCTCTGTGCTAAATATTTTTAGTTTATTTTGTGTTTTAGACTGATGATCTTTTAACATTGGGCTAATAATAAATTTAATAATAAAGGAATTTTTGTAACTTCAGCATTAACTAGTATTTTGTTACAAATTTTAAGGCTATACACATAATCCATCCTCTTTTACAAACGAGCAAAATTGTTTTACATAGCTAATATTAAATTTAATAATAATGGAATTTTTGTAATTCTGGCACCCCTTTGAGAACCCCTATAAACTACAATTTTGTAAAAATGTTTAAGGTATACACATAATCCATCCTCTTTTACAAACGAGAAAAAAAATTTGAAATTGCAGGCCAGAAGAACTCGCTGACTCAGGAGACAGAGCAGTTAGAAACTCTATTGCAAGAACTGGAACAAAAATTGCAATCTTCATCGAAGAGTGAATTGATCAACAAGAGCCCGGAGCTTCTGGTGTCCATCAAGCAGGTTCACCGTAAGCCCATGGCCTCGTTCGTGACCGCCCCTGTTCCTGCAGATTTTACCAGGTATGGCATCTAGTTAAATTAATTTTCTGAATTGCACTGAATCACTCGGAATGATGCAACTCAATATCGGGCATGAAATAATTTTTTTGAGCTGGTGTGCAATATTTAAATAGGGCATTGGCTTTGAAATGTTCAGTATTGCTCCATAAAGCCGTTACCAAAAAAATTTTCGACTTACATAATTTGCTTTCTATCTATTTATTAGTTTTTCCTTTTTTATTCTAGTGAGATTGTGCCACAATATGATAGCAGCACGTTTGTGATGAACTGTTTTACGAGTTTACAAAATAAAGCTGATCCGGTTTATAGCCCACCTCTAGTCGTTCACAGCCTTCGCTGGAGGCTTAAAGTCTATCCCGTAAGTTTAAATATCGACTCGGGATGTAGATGGTCTTCTGTAACAATTTTGTTAGACTTGAAACTCACATCTTCGATCTTTACATCTTTTAGGATGGAAATGGCGTGGTACGCGGCAACTACCTGTCAGTTTTCCTTGAATTGTCAGCCGGTTTGCCCGAAACTTCGAAGTAATTTACAAGCTGAGCAATTTAATGGCCAGAGTTGGCGCATCACGCTTACTCATCTCGATTTCTTTGTACTTTGTCCGCTCTTCAGGTACGAATATCGCGTTGAAATGGTCCATCAGGGCTCGCGAGACTCGTCGAAGAACATCATTCGAGAATTTGCTTCGGATTTTGAGGTGGGGGAATGCTGGGGCTACAATCGCTTCTTCAAATTGGATCTCCTGGCTTCTGAAGGATTCCTCAACACGCAGACTGACACGCTCATTCTGCGCTTCCAAGTCAGACCGCCAACGTTCTTCCAGAAGTGTCGGGACCAGCAGTACCAGATCAATCATCTGCTCATGCAACAGAGTCAGAACGAAGCCCAGCTAAGCGATTACAAGGAGGTGAGTTTGAACGAAAATCATCCTTCATCTAAATATGATATGTTGATAAAAAATCCGTGCATGCCTCTTCTGATTTTTCGGAAAAAAAATTTAACTTGACTGTAAAGAAAAGGAAATTTCATGATCTTATAAGATTTTGAATTACTTCCATATTTATTTTGAATTGAGATATTTAAAATTATGCTTCCACTGCAGTTGTTACTTAATGACTTTAAAGGAAGGAATTATTCTCATAATTTCACTGTGACTGTTTCAGAGACTGGCCCTGGAAATTTCAAGAAATCAAGCAATCAGCAAAGGTATTTACCATTTCCCGTCTTTCTTAATTACATACAGCAACTTGTTTATGTTTCGTGCCGGGATTTTTAAACTTACGTTAAATTTGTGCATGTATTGCCGCACTTTAACCCGTAGTATCAGGCTATGAAAACAGGGTTCCCCCAGACCTGTATTACCTGGAAAGTCAGGAAAACTGAAATGTCTTGGACAACTCAGGGTTAATTGATTTTGAAAAAGTCAGGGAATTTCAACAAATCTGTGGCAGATTTTACATAGCTACTTATTGGTTAGCAGAAAATGTTTATTCTATTTATTCTATCTCCTGTTTATATATAATGGGCAATAAGTACACTGTATAGCATTCTTTATGTTGGCATATCGCATTTTTGCATTTTCAGTGGTCAGGGTGGTCGGTGAAATTTGTTGAAAAGTCAGGGAAATTGAAAATGTCATCGCTGGGGAACTTTAGAAAACTATGAACGAATTGCTGTGCTATTTGCTGTGTCCCATCTTGCTCTGTTATATGCGTTGCAAATTATATAGACACAAGGAAATCTCCCGGGATGTCACGGTCGCAGAACGGACCTTTGAATCTTGGCCGGTCCAGGGCCGTGCGTGATAAGTGCTGCGACGTCGTAGACATGGAGCTCGAAGTGGAAAACCAGCAGGACGGAGAGTCCACTAGCTCGGAAGACATTTTCGGTGAAATCGATGTTGTGAGTACTTCAATTTTGTCAAACTCGTGACACATTCATGTTACTAGATTTGGTAAGCTTACTTTACACTGGTCTGTTTGTTGCAGGATCTCTGCAGTGAAGGCGAAAACGAAGACGGCGAGTCCAGGGACATCCTGTCCCTCGTCGACAGCACGAATGAAGAATGTACGAAGGAATCTGACAACAGCAATGACGAAAATGACGTTGATGAGGAAGCCAAGTGAGCTATCTTAATGTTGGAAATCGATCTTTTTTCATCTACGTGTATGTGTTAATCACGCTGTTCTTCCAGCTATGGCAGCAATGACGTCGAAATGAGCCGCCGCTTGCAAAGCTCTCTGACAAGGCGCCCGTTGCACGCTGATGCGCCGCGTTCGGCTCCCGCCAAGCTTGAACGACCCAGCATTATCAGTTGTCCGACTGGGAAAATGGGAAATAAAGATCAACAGGCGATTGTCTTGCAGCTGCTCAAGTTCAACGACGAAGAGGCCATCTTGGGCAACACTCACTTGTACCGGCGTCCGTTAGTAGGTAAGGAGACGTCAAGAATCGCATCGTAGTCTATGTTCTGAAAATGGTTACTTCCTATTTCTTCTCAATTCAACCAAACAAAATCGTACCCAAGAGGGCTTGCTATTGCTATTGGAAGAAACTTCTGTACGAAATTTGTTAGCACATTTCGTACTTTTAGGTCACCGCCGAGGAAATTTGACACACACTCAGTCATCTCTGTCATCGTCCTCCTCCTCTGTAAATAATCTTCAGCAGTACCCATTGGATCCCAAAGATTACAGCAGTAAGACTCCCCAGAGTCATAATCCTTACTCCTCCATTGCTGCTTCTTCAATGTCTTCGACTGGTGTGCAGTCGACCGGTGTTAATTGTGCAGGTTCCTTGCGTGGTGCATCACCCAATAAATCAGGTATTGTATTTTGTGTGGATGCCAAGTCAGGATTTTGTTAGGTTTTTTTAGCATAAGTTTCAAGCAAAGTGCTTTGGTTAATTTCAAATTGAGTTAGTTGTGATGGTTGACCTTTGGTAGTCAATGCTTGGCAACTTGATGTACTTCAAAACCAACGTCAAAATACTATGATTAACACACGATCGTTAACATGATCTACTGTTATTGTTTATGTTAACAGGCTCGCTGGAACGACTATACCCTCCTTCGAGTCGGCCGTTGACCTCAACTCTGCCCCCAATTTTGCAGGATTTACCCAGATACACCGACAAGAAACAGCCATACTTTAACAAAGACACATGCAAAAGTGAGATTGGATAGTTTAAAAATTGAGAAATTGTGAAGTACTGAACGTTTTGCGAATTTTTTAATTTGAAAATTTATAAATGAATGTATATAGATTGTTCCGAAACGTTTCGATTTTGCAGATTAAACAGGTTCTTTAGGCGCTACAATATATAATTAGAAAAAACTGAATCACTAAATAGTGATCCAAGGCCTTAACCACGTCTAGGAATCGTTTCCTACAGGGTTGGTTTTGGAAAACTGATTTCCTCAGAATGTTTCCACATTTCTAGCAAGTAAACGTGTTTCAGGAAACATAGGAGGAAAAAGGCCTCAAATGTTTTTCTCAAACATGATACCATGCTAGACACATAAACACCTTGAGGAAATCTGTTTCCAGAAACTAAGTAATTTTCAAGTCATGAAAGTAGCCGAATTCCTAGTTCAGCAGGTTCTTTTCTACAAAATTTGTTCTGAAATAATTATTATAAAGTTCTGAATGGCTACAGAAATTTTTGACAAATGGGAAAATGCTGGTATATTTCTCGAATTGCTTATAGATTTATTCAGTTTTCGAACTTGTCCAAAATGGAGATTTTACGTGGTGTTGCTCATGTTTCAGATTCCCAAACTGCTATTAATCCAGCCCTGTCGGCAGGGGTTCCGACTTCTCTACAGCAAAGCAGTTCGTACAGATCTCCACCCTGCGCCTCCACTGCCCCTTTGACCAGACGGGATCGTCTGTCACAAATCTCCACCAATTCGGACGATGTTGATACGAGCACCACCTCGCTGGAACAGTTTCCAATATTCGGACATCAGGGCAACAACGAATCTCTCAGTTCCGTGGCTGGCGTCCCCAGGGCCAACGAGGAGCCTCCTATTCCATCGTCAAACACTTCAAGACTTGTGGCTCAACTGAGGTAGGCAGTATCTCTGGTTTCATTCGGTTCCATGGACTTACTGCAAATTAATACAATCTTTTTCATTTTGAATTTCAGTCGTTTGGCAAATTTACAAGAAGAGAAAAGCAGATCTACCACGAACCAAGTTTAATTACAAATGACGCTGACTTTCTGAATTCTCCTTCACTTGGACCTCCCAGGGCGTCTGTGAGTAGATTCCAGCAATAATCCACATCAAAAAACGTTTTGTGTAATTAATTTTTGATCAGATTCCTCTTTGGATTCCCCTATTATTACCGGTGCTGCTGCCTTGACAGTTTCCATTATAATCGTGTAATTACTTCGAACAGTTATCTTGTTTTCAAATTTTTTACCGCATTTGCTATTGTGGCATTAATGTTTTATGTGATTTGTACATTTTTTTGTGACGAATAAATTAATTTTAATATCGAAGGTCGAGAGGCTGTGGTAAGTTTTACCATTGGTAAAGCTATTCGTTTATACTGAAGATAAATATATCGGTAAGTACATAGAGTTTACTTATTTCAGGAAATATGGCGAATGAATGAAGAGTTAAACTTTTTTGTTAAAAGTTGCTTTCATTTTATGGATAATTTACTTTTTTCAATTGCAGAATTCTTACAGACCTGGAAAGTCAGGGATGAGTAAGATCGTCCGAAAAAGTTAGAGAAAATTCCGTTTTGTTGGTAAGCCAGGGATAGTCGGGGAAATTTCTTATGAATAGATTATGATTAGTGTAGCAGAGGTTAACATAGCAGTGTTCAAAATTTTGTCTGCAGTTTTTCATAATTATAAATATTGGTAAATAGCATTTTTATAAAAAACGTAGGTTATGTTGCCTTTTTATGGTAGAACCTGTCTATGCTCAAAGCCTCGCGATAGGTGCTGAATATTAGTTTAGAGCGGTTATTAGTTTGGACAGATTGAGGTCAGGGGCCTACTACTTGGAAAATGCTTATATTAGCCATAAAGTTGAGGAACCAATATAAGCCAACGCAAAACTTATTCGACATCAGGTTGAGGATGTTTATTAGATTTAACACTGGCTTCACTTCGGGACCGACACTTGACATTAGTTAAGAGAGGAAATTAGTTTAGACTACATTTGTTTAGACAGGTTATACTAAAAAACTGATTTGCAAAATTATTGACTATTGAGCATTCTATGGAGGTTTATTAGATTTAACACTGGCTTCACGTTGGGACCGACACCGGACATTAGTTTAGAGTTGATATTACTTTAGGCTGGATTTGTTTAGACAGATTCGTCCGTGTAAAATTTACTTTCATTTCAAGTCGTTTTGCACCTCATTTGAAATTTCGCGCCTAAAATGGGCTGATTAGTTACTAGAATTCGTACTACGGGGCGCCACTACGCATTCTAAATAGAACGCGCATAACCGTTGGAAATTTGAATTTGATCTTGCGTTGCTGACACGTTCAGTTAGTCAGCCTCTCGATATTTTAGGAAGAAGGTAAAAATATTATTTTGATATACTTGTAGATCAGAAGACTTTCAAACTTACTGATTTCTAACTAGTGACAAATTGCTGACTGGCATGATTTATCTATCACTGCATTGGTAAATGCATGTTAGGCGATTTCTCAAATCTTCACGTAAAATGAATGAACGTTTATTTCTATTAATGTCGCTCATAGAAATGAATTGTGTACATTCTCCAGAGAAAATACTGGAAGTGGCGATCTTTAAAGTTTTTGATTTACGCATTGCGCAGTAACCTTTCTATCTCTGCACAGGTCATAAAATGGCATCTTTGAGCATAAATGACTTTCCTAATTTGTTTATGCGGGTGGGCGAATGTAAGTATTACATCTGAGTCATACAAATGATAAAATAGGCTTTTTGATCGATATGTACGCTAATTTACTTTCATTTTGCTGACTATTAAGGGGCGGAGAGATATCCTGTAACTGAGGAACCTGAAGAATTCGAACGGCCTCTGTGTATTCTAATCAATAACCTGAAACATAGAAATGTTGAGCATGGTAAGGCAGTTTTGAATTTTTTTTAGTCCTTTGAAACCTTTGATAAGAAAACAGTTGCGTATATTCTGAAGGGAATATATTTTTGCAATCAGAAGTGCAAGTTTGGATACAATTTTAAAAATCTTCCCTAAATGAATACGAATGATTATAATCCAAAAATAGCGAAGTATAAAAATATATAAATTATTTTGATGTTGTGGTTGTGTAAATATCAGGGTTCCCACAGAACCTGAGTAACCTGGGAAAGTCAGGAGATTTGTATCTGTCTGGGAAACCTAGGAAAGTCGGTGGGATTTTGAAAAAAAAAAATGAAAAGTCCATAATGTACCAGTATTTCATACATGTATATGATATATCGACTATAGTTTTTAGGCGAAGTTGCACTTTGTACAATAAAAGAAAACCTCAAATATGGTTCTTTACGACAACATAGACATGTGTGAAACAAAAGTAAATCCCGATTAAAAATCGTAATTAAAAAAGTGTATTAATACTTTGATGTTGTGTGGATTCCTTTATTAAACAAATTCAATAATTATTGTCCTAGTAAAAGGCAGGTGCTTTTTACTTTTTTACAATTTTTACTATATATATTTACAGAAATTCTGCGCCGTGCCTTTCAGTACTCCGACTATGAAGTCATGTGCTTTAGCGACCTCTCCGTTTGTACCGTTTTGGGAATGGCCAAAGTTGCAAGTTTAAAGGCAGACCGAGATCGTGAATTGATTTTTTATGTGATCAGCGATGGGCAGTGTGGTGTACTGTCTGATCTGTGCCATAACAAACTGGAAATAAGTGAAATTTTAGACGTTTTCAATCTAGAGCGTCGTAACTGGTTTAAAAGGGAAATTTTCGTTTTTGACTCCAATCAGCTTTTGACGAAAGGTATTTTTCCCATTATACAGGTGGGCTTTCTATGTTTGTACTAATGGCAGTTTTCACACAGCGAAAAAATAATTTAAAATTCTTCAATTATGTTACATGTATTATATTGATCTAGACATATTTTCATTGCTTTCAGAGTTTGACGAGAATGGCGAGGAAATTCCCAGTGAGCACGAGAAACAATTGAGATTTCTGAGAAGTGAAAAACGAGTAAATCAGCATATAATTTTGGGGAAGAAGCCAGGGTTAGTAGAGGGAGAGAAATCCTGTAAAAATGATCATTGATTATTTTATTTTCAATTATCTCTAATAAATCATATGAAAGTCGTTTTCAGCTGTTATAAAACATAAAGGTTAAACGTAGGGACGTTAATAATATTTTAAATAGAAAAGCTTGGTCAAAAATTAACATTTTTGAAAAATGCGTTTTCAATTATTCTTTGCAGAGAAATTCTAACTTTCCGTACAATAAACGAAGTAAAGATGACCAGTTTGTCGTGGGCTTTCACCTATTACCTAATGGCAAATCACCTACAACCAAGGGATATTAAGGATGTTGTAAGTACAGCCTTTTACCTGATATTTGCAACCTGTGGCTATGTTGAATTTGGAAGTCATCTGATATTTAGGTTCAACTATATTCAATTAGATCGCCGATTACTTAACGCATTCACCAGATTTTGGTTCACTGTGGCAACGGAGACATATTCTCCCTTTGTTTACCTGAAGGAAATAGTTAATTTTACTGATTAGTTTCAGATTGAGGAAAAAAATCCATTTTCCAAAGCTTCAATGGTATAATTTGGGTAATATTTGAAAGAAATAACCCGTACTTTTCCACACCATGTTTTTTCCCTTTGGTTAATAAAGGTTTAATGCGCATTAAATAATTTTTTATTTTGAATCAATCTAAATTTTGTAATTTCAACTACGCGATAATGAGCATGCGTGTTATGGCTTGTTTTGTATTTTCGTCTGTGTTGAAAAGCAGACGATGAAATCGATGTGAACCCAAGCGAGCGTCAACATGGCGGACACTGACAAGGAGGAGGGAGAAACCCTCGTAAGTTTAAATTCGATTAAACCCTTATATTTAGTTACTTTCCAAATTTAAAGTGTCAGTTTAGAGCTTAGATAGTCAAGGAATCCATGCGGCTGCTGTTTCCTCATTCTTTGATGCATGACCGTTCAAATTTTCCTTTTCTTGAATGTGGGCGGAGATCAATATAATGTATCAAAGTCACGAATCCGCTCGGATGGTTTTTATTACTATTCTCATCCATTTAGCAAAAGGAGTTCAAATGGCTCTTGTCAGTGGAAGTGCCTGCAGGTCTCGGACAATTGCAGGGAATAATCATGGTAAGTTTCAAAATTTGAGCGTTTGAGTTTTTGGTACGTTGCGAAAATAAGCCGACATTGAACCTTGAACCCTAAAATGATGTGTTGTTTGTCCGACAGGAATGTGCGAGGAGGTTTAACATACCAAATATAGGTAAGCTATATTCACACAATTCTTTGAATGACTTAATTTGTCCGTTTAATCAGAGTCGAAATGCCTCTGTAGATGTAGCTTGAGAAGATTGCATTTATTAGGCATTAGAGTATAATTTATGAGTGTGTTCTCTGACCCCCTGCCCTCCTACTCACCATGTTACAACTTACTTGTATCCTCATAATTCAACAACTTATTATACACAGTAATTTATCTTGCCACCATGCAGAATGGGTCGTAATCTAATTCACATTTATTTGTGTAACGTTATTATTTACATTTGTTTATGCAGTATTTTTAAATAATAAAATAACGATATTCCTAATAATAGACATAGGTGCAAAGGGCATCCAATTTCGCATTCCACTTGTACCATAGTCTTGTACCTGTTATTCAGGGATATCGTTATTTTATTATTTAAAAAAAACTACAAATACTAATCACGCGAAATAAATAAAAGTGAATTAGATTACGACCCATTCTTAATAGTGACAAGGAAATCTAGTGATTTATGCACCCTGGCCCACCTGGTCATGGTCACATGGCTAAGGGAAACATCGCCTTATCAATTGATACTCAAAGACTAGGGCTCAATTGAGTTTTCGCCATTTTTTAAAATATTTGTGTCAATTTCATGTGGCGATTTGCTTTGTATTGTTACTGATTAATTCTACCTTTCCATAAAATATTTAGGAGTTGAAACCCTTGTGAGGGCTGAAAAATTCATTATGTGCACTGCCAAGTAAGTGATGATTATTTGTTGGCGTAATCATGAAATTATTTTCTCATATGAACTATTCATTGGATCAAAAGCTTGCAAGACTCGATAAATTTTGATATTTGGGACATTTGAACATAATGCGTAAACTAGTAAATCACGTCATGATCTGATTTTTTTTAGTCAAGCCTCTACCGAACAAATAAAATGTGTCGTTACGCTAATGGGGGACAATATATCGCAAGCAGTAAGTAGATTAAAATCACAATTTGCAGTTAAATGTAGATGTCTTGGTTTCTGAGATTGCACATTTTTTAAGGACATCAATCTAAAAGTGCATAAAAATTCGAACCAAGTTCAGAGGACCAAAGTTCAGAATGATAACCCGTGGAAACTGCAACAGGTAGTGTTTTGTGAGATTTTGCTGTGTGACGCATTATACAATAGCGTTTTCCTTAATGAATTGTCATGTCCCCAGATCCAGGATGCGGGGAATCATCTGTATTCAGCCTTGCAGCATATTCTCAACGTGGAGAAAGGGTACCAGTTCCAAGCTGCTGATGAAGTTGTACACGTAAGACAATTTGATAACGCTGCCTAAATTAACAGTTTCTGCATCACTGTCTGAAAATAATTGCTTTCTTTCAGCTACTCACTGAAATCATGGAATGCTTGAAGAGGGGATTGAACAGTTTGATCGTACCAAAAAAACGGACCATAGAGGAGCTGCAAAACAGTGCAAATGTGGTTAGTACTTATTTATTTAATATTGTTTTCAAATCCTTTTTATCTTTTTGACCAGGGCTTGTCTGTCCTCTTGTCTATGGACAATAACACTATCCATAATACTGGGATCATGATAATACAAATAATAGTTGTACGAGTGCGAATTTGCATGGTCAATGTTACTGTTACTGTATCTAATTTACATTTTAGTTCAGTACCTAAGTGAAATATCGTTGGGCGAGGTACAGAAGTCACACATGTGATAATAAAACAAACAGGCTCGTTGAACTTTAATTTTAGTAATATCAGTCTCAATAAGGCGCCAAGAAAAATTACGTTTTAGCATACAATCTTTTAATGGGCATTTGAGCAGTTGTTAAAACCAAATTCATTCTGCGACACTCCGGTTTCGAATGCAATTTTTAAAATACATGTATTGCATTGCGGGCCACCATGCATGATTCCGAATGTATTTTCTAAAAATACATAGTAAACTTTAAATTACATGAAATGTTAGATGGATAGAAGATGCGTACCAAATATCGACCCTTTCGGACGCCATCCGTTGTAAAAGTTGTAAAAACCACCATTAATGGGAAGTTCCCCTCCCACCCCTGCCATGTTAAAAAATTTAAAACATTGTATACATAACATCTCTGCGAATAATGAATAAATCGTCGTGATAACAATTTTGCTTGATAGTCTGGTTACTTCT
>JAQGAF010003831.1:0-16124 GCA_034687865.1 Kryphioiulus occultus
ACCAACATCATTGCTAAACTGAATATCCTGCAGCTTAAGGCTGTCCTTTGGAAGAGAATTCCAACGTCTGATGGCATTGTAACTTGTAACGACTTACCTGTAAGAATAAAAGGGCAGACATTAGATTAATACGCAACAAATTGCACGATGCCGTACACTTTCGAAGATTTACTTTTCATAACGTGTATACCATATTTTATCGATGCATTTAATATAACCTATACATGTATTCTCACGTAGACTACTTGGACTACACGTATTCCCCTTCCCCTACTGAAAATTAAGTTTAATCCAGAGTGTATGCCCAAAAATACATGTCTGAGTATGAGCATAATTACACGCACGGTATATTATTTATACAGGGTGTATCGGACAACCCTTTGCCAACTTTGATGGCAGATAGAATAGAGGGGTCATATTGGAATCTTTTGCAACCTAATAACGAACATGTTCTGATGTCCGAAAATGCACCATTCCCAAGATAACCCAGCAAACATATATGTTGTTAATGGAATGCCCACATGTGTGTTCAGGGTCATGTTAATGGCCATGCATTCATGTTGTTTGTTCAGTAGATTAGCAGCACTGTTGTAATATGCTTCGTGTGACATAACATAGACCGGTGCATTTTTGGACATACATGTACGTCATTTAGTGTGAAACATGTTCCAGTATGACTCCTTTATTTACCCGCAAAGTTTGTAAAGGGTATTCCGGTACACCTTCTATAGATTTCATTAGATTTGCCTTATGACGATGATATTTGTTCAAATGAAGTCAATTTACTAACGGTTTTATCAGACATACTGAATAGGTCGACGAGCACGTTTTTCCTTAAATCCCTGTCGACTGTTGCTATTATCACCAACTGGTCACTGGTCACTCGGTAGTGGTCAGATTGGTCAAAGTAGATTTCATCCATCAACGAGAAAATGCTCTAAACGTTGTCGTGGGTTGACGTCATCAGCAATGTCGGTTGCTGCAACAACCCTAACACTTCGTACAGTAGATTTCCATTGATTTCTGATATACGGTTTCATCTGGAAATCCCTTTTGTTTTCTATTATTGCTGACC
Source organism: Kryphioiulus occultus (assembly GCA_034687865.1). NCBI lineage: Eukaryota > Metazoa > Arthropoda > Diplopoda > Julida > Julidae > Kryphioiulus > Kryphioiulus occultus. The sequence continues at coordinate 1,076 of JAQGAF010003831.1, forward strand.
ATGTTTGGGTGGTCGGGTTGACCCTTCCACCACCTCCACTATTTCATGTCTGTCGGCCACAATCCATTTTCTTAATGACCACTTGCTGAAGTAGCGATCAAGAGCCAGTTTCCCCGAACATAGAAATGCAATATATGGCGTTCGAAGAAAATTGAATTCTGTATTGTTGCAGCGCAGTAATTATTTTATATGAGTTCCGATGGAAATTGTTGTCTGAATTTTTTTTTTGGCATAAACGCGTAAATCTAATAATAAGCATGTTAAGTTTATACAGTATAGAATTTGCCAAACGTACTAGTACATGTACATGTATGATAACGAAGGAACCGAAATTTCTCTTGCATGTATTTCATTTAAAATACACCTCATTCTATAAAAACAAATTCATGTATATACTGTACATGTACAGTATGAGTGTATACGTACACATATATATATATTTGGACTCAGTATATTCGAATGATACATGTATTTTTAAATGTATTTTAATTTTATTAAGAAATGTTCAGTTTAAACGTATTAACAGAAATTGTATTTGCTATCCATTGTTACATTTAAAATGCTCAAACAATCTTATTTTGAGATAGCCTACACGTGCATTTACAGTATATCCAGATGCATAGGCCTACTCCAAGTACAGTGTATCTTGATATTAGCATTCGTTGAGCATTTTTTAGTGAAAATGTGCATTGACTACATTGATTGAAATAAATGTACTTGTATTTATTGTAATTTCATATTTTTGTCGTTGCAGTTCTTCGAACGTTCCTTCGAATATTTTGCGATTCCTCTATTTGAATATCGCAGCAGATTCGTTTTTTTTTTGGGTTGAAAGTTGAATCCCAAAAGTGCGATTTTCGACCTTTGTCCAAGGATGGTTGGAGCACGTTATGCAAATCACAAAAGCCACGCTACATGCAGTGTATGTTCGACTGTGCATGCCGTGAATCTCTGGAGAACGATTCAGTGGGTTGAGAGGAAACATCGTTCTTTTGGCCGTTATTCAGCGAGAAATTGGATAAGAACTACAGAAGAGAAGGCTTTCAGATTTTCGAATAAGTCACATCCAAAGGTAAGGGCAATTTTTTTTCCGTTTTTCTGGATTTTCGGATTATGTTTATAGAAATATTCGAACGAACTTAATTCGTGATTTTTGGATACGGAATTTCTCGCACATACTGTATAATATGAACTTTGTTGTTTTTAATTGTGAAAAATTTAGCTACGAAATTCGTATTATACAGGGTGTCCCAGAAATCTAAAACATTCATAGTCCTAGACAAACTCAACTGCGTGCATGACATTCCTAAAATGGTCGTGCATTCATAAATTCGTTCGGAATTTTTCAGGGTATTGTGTAAAAATAAGTTCAGTAAATTATTATAAAATATTTATCCAAAAGCTCGCGAAAAGAGCGAAGATCATTTTTGTTTTTCTTGCCTCGAATTTGCTCAGTGTGTTATTGTTAACATGGTATGATTAACGCAACGTATTTATATAGGCCCACGTGTAGCATACATCGTTTCACTATAAACCGAGACACGATATTGTACTATATCCGAAGTGACGATTAATCTTATTTAATCTGTCTGTGACAACATTGCTGCGTGTTACAGCTACTCTCTAAACATCTGAAAAGTGCAGTTTGCATCTGTACAATGAACCGCAAAAATGCTTAAATGCTGAGAAACATGTGAGATCTTGACGTGTCTTCACAGCCGTGGTTTTTGCAATTGATTCACAACATTGATTATTTTCGAAAACTACTAATAGTTTGGAAAACTTAACAGTTTCCTTTTCATCTATAGAGTGGATCAAATTAGGAGTTGGAAGTGGATTTATTTCCCTTTTTAACTCATTTTTTTTAAATATGGAGTACCATCTCGAACATACTAGAGGTACAAGTAGGGTATTATTTTCTTGGCAATATTCGAATAATGATTTTCTACACGGTGACGCACGTAAAGTAGGTCTGTCGGCTAAAAAATCCTGGAAAAGTCACGCGATTTTTAAATGAAATGTAACAATTGGTAAATTCAATATGAAGGCTACACAATGCTTTCAGTACAAAGACCTCTCCTGTTCGTGTTTAATACTTAATGCACCGCATCCCGGCATAACTTTGTTAAATCATTCTAAAAACCGATATTTGATTAATGAATTCGAGGATCTTCAAATTCACTTGACTCGGTTCTTTGAAAATTGTTGCTGTATTAATGATAGGTGGAAAAATTGTTCCTTCGGTTATAATTCGGGTCAAAATTCGGGTTATAAATTTAATTTTGTTTTTTTCACTTTCTGTAAATTTAAATCCTTAAATATGGGTTATGACCTCGTGAATGAAGGTCAGATGTGAATAAATTTATTTCACCGAATAAAATTTATTCGAAACTAAATTAAATTAACCAAAATACGATGCCAAACATGAACATGTATCTTTAATACAGAAACAATTTTCAGATTGCTTATCAAAGTTTGAAAACGTAGATTTGTAGAATTTTTTGTCCTAAAGATAAAAACAAAAACCAACATGCAGTGTACCTTACGCGTAATTATACTCGTACAAAGTTTTACTTTTTGAATTCCCTTATTATGCAGAGTCGCTCGTCGCCCCCTAATGTAATTAATATCGTCAGTTTTCACCTTTTCTAATTAAGTGTCGTAGGCCTACGTGAAATAAGGAAGAGTTTTTCGCTCGCATCCGTGACATTTATTATAAGTTTGCCTTTTGAAACGTATACATGTACGTGACTTTCGTTTTTATCTATTGAATCAATGGATTATAACGTCGACTTCGTTAACGTGTCATAAATTCCGGGATTATAAGTGTAGCGCGTCCCATACACTGCGTTCATTTATTAAAATATCTTAATTTTCGCCATTTTAATTCTTCTTTATGGCCTACAAATAGATGCTCCAACTAGATAATGACATCCGAACGACTGCTTTAGGGGATTTCCCTCGTAGAAAATTCACGCTTTATCATCGTCAACGCAGCAGGGGGGCGCATCTTAAAGGCTAAACGAGCATCCTTTTAATTTACCATTAATGACGAACCGAACAATATGGGGTCGATATGTACATGTATACTCGATATATACGCAAACTAAGCTCGTTTTTAAAGCTCTAGTACAATTGACGTAATTCGAGTGGTTATTAAACGCTGAAAGAGCGAATTTTGTTATGCTTTATAGCGAATAATTCAATCGTCAAAAATAATTAAATTCGATGAGAATTTACAGTTATACATGAATGAGGGAAATATACATTGAATTTGATTTAGGCATATGTGCATATACTGTTCAGCGTGAGCGATTTATCACCATGTATTGTAAATGGGCTGTAATTTTATTAATTATTGATGGATTCTCGTCAAGTAAGCTTTATTGAAAGGTTTCCTCTATATCCAATGTATTTCATTGTTTCCAAAATATTGTACACTGTAAGGTATCGCTCTGAAACCTATGATAGGTATATTTTGCACCCGATCAGACTTATTTCATACTTTTTGAAACATTTCTGATACCAAAAAAATACAAAAAATGGAAGCCTACTTACTAGCAACTTTAAAAATACCTTTCAAATTTTTGTAAGGGTTCCTTTATATGGTATATAATATACATATATTTCCATTCCTAGAATAATTTTTTGCATTAAATGGTTTTAAATTTACATGCAGATATCGACATGCATATTTAAAGATAACATAAGTTCGGGTATCAGTACTGACTACTGAACTTTTCTCATCTAATATATACCATCTCGCGAGTAAGTATAATTATTGGTTAATAATTCTGCCAACGAACCCAATAAGCCATTTTTACGGTACGTCGTAAGGCGAATATACATTTTTTGAAACAAATCCTTATTCTTCGTCCGTGAAGAATTCTTTGATTTTGTTTTTATTGCTTTTATAAAAGGCACAATGGAATAATGAGGTGTAGTACACGAATCTCTTTTAATTGATGGCGATGCTTCTTGATCTTTTTCTCTGGTTCTCATTGCCCTCGTAAACCGAGCAACAAAGGCCTCTTATACCGATTGTTCTTCTTCTTCTTCTTCATTTAATCCCTTGCTCCGTGTGGCTTTGATATTCACTCGCTTTTATAATAATAATAATAATAATAACGAGGATGAGTACGAGCTAGCGTATAATGTCATTTTTGCACTCGGCGTTAAATCTTAAACGCATATCGGAGTTATTAGACTTATCCGCGGTGTTATTTCCGAGATTTTCTCTCATCTCTTTTTCCCTTAATATTCTAATTCTCCCATTGTGCCCCATATTCACGCGCCTCTTAATCTTTAATTTATAAATGTTAGTTGGCATGAAAAAGCCGAGATATATTCTTGGCAGTAATAATCCACTCGATATCGCCGTCACCTTTCAAGTTATTCGTAAAATGGGGCGCGATTATTATTATGTGTTGCTCGCCCTTTTTTTAATATCATTCGAGAGAGCGTGAGCTACATTTTGTATCTTATCCTCCGGGGGAAGGAACGTCATTAGCAATGCTAAGTACGGCTAAAAGCTGCTGTATTAAAGATTTATTTCGGTTTCTTAAATTGCTTTTACAAAAGACGTCTGCAGACTTTCGAGGAAGGAAATCTTAACGGATTGACCGACCAGTTTGCTGCATGAAACGTTGACGACCTAGAGCGAAATCGCGTTTCCATATTTATGATTTACTTAAAAATAAACCCATTATATACGAGTATGATTGGATAGCCAGCGATGCGTATATTGTAAGACTATCCGCGATTTACGTTAATTATTTCCGGGGATCTCAGTTGCGCTTTATCGAGAAACCATCAATTATATTTAAAATACAACGCTTTGCAATTCGTGACTAATTTGTCAACATTTCTATAAATCTCTTTAGGACCGTGCATCTACCGCACTAACTTAACATTCAACGCAGCCTCCACACGAAAACGTTTTATCTTAAAATTCTGTTTCTCCAGTAATTTTCAATTTTTTTTCTAAAACTTATGCTTTCCAATTTTTTTACGAATACATATTTTCCTGGTATTTGCCAACTAAGCTCGCGGTTAATGTTTTTGATGTCGAAATATCCTTCTAAATACTCGGTGAAAAATTATTCTATTCTGAGAATGCTATTTTCGGGTAATTTTATTCGTTTATTGCTTTAATACGAGTGCAGTTTCATCGCAATCAACGACGTATACATTACTCGATCGTGCCACTTAATTCCCTTTTAAAAAATTTTTATCTTAAAATTCTGTTTCTCCATTAAATTTTCATTTTTTTTATAAAACTTACGCTTTTCAATTTTTTACGAATACGTATTTCCATTAAAATATTTGGTATTTGCCGAAAAGTTGTACTATTTTATGACAACGCGACTTAAAAAACAGCAGCTCTCCAATATTTGTACGTGAAAACTTTCCGACGAATTTCAGTCGTTTAACCAGAAATGGCTTATTTTCAGTCTAGTCTCAGCTCGCACGCTTTAGTTGACTTTTTTTGCTGGCTGAATTCCCGAGCGATATAAGTTTATTAATCACCAGTGTCGAGCGCCTCTTTTAAAAGTTTCTGGGAAAAACAGACATTATTTAATTGAAATAGGCCCGCGGGGAATGACAAAATAGCGAGAAATGGCTAAAAAGTCTCGCGCTGTAGTATTGTATATAGGCAATACTAGCGTCACTTTCCAGGATTCGCTTTAGGAAGATTTAATTAAAAATGCGCACCAAATTAAGCATTTTCATTATTTTTGCGGGCGAGTAAGTGTATACGCGTATACGTATACATTCTCTCGCAGCCGTTGCTATTTACGTTAGATGCTATCTGTAGACGCGTATTTAATTTTAACCAAGATCATTACGAGGTATTTGACCAATAAATCCCGTTAATTAAATAGACGATTCGAGTGGAAACAATTAAGACTAAGGGAAGGAAGGAAGGAAGGAAGGAAGGAATGGGAATATAAGGGATGTATACGTGTACATGTAGGGATGAACGTATATATACACATGTATATAGAGGAATAAAAATAGCGGGTGTTGGTTAGGGGCATCGTAAAGATGTGGCAACAATTTCTGCTAAAAATCTCTTTTGTGTTTCCGCATGAAAATGCGGAGACAGAGCGACGCGAGCATACTTAATGGCTAACGTATATTTCTGGAAATTCTTAATCCCTTGATTTGTTGCTTTCCGTTTCCTTTTGTCCTCTTCACAAAAGCTGCTTTTGCACACTTTGCCTCGCCTTTTTCGAGATGTTTCGTCGAGTTAAAGAGGATGTAAGTCGACGATAAGCGCATTTCGTGTCAATATATCAATGGCCGTAGATATATACCTATATAAAGTAAGCTGCATAGGGCACGTGTATGTATATACCATAGACAGCGGATTTTATGAATGAAACTCAAAGTTCAACTTCGATGATGCTTCGAAGCGCTTTAAAACGATACACCTACTGATTCTAGATGAATATAATTTTGGTGAAGTTTGAGGAATCAGCTGGTAGTACTGTATAACGGGCAAGGACACGTGGAAAAAGTAATCTGTAATACACTGAGTTAGAATTGCAATAGGAATACCCTACTAATTCCATATTACGAAGTTTTTAATCCTCATTGGTGTTCAGGTGGCCTTTGCCGATCAAAATAGCATCGACGTACATCCTTATATTGTGTGAGAGGACAGGCCATCGTGCAGGCTGCTCGGGTCTCATTCTATTATACATGTACATAATAATTTAAATAAATTCACAAATCTTAAACAAAATAATTAATTTGTACTCGAATATGTCTACCCCGTTACGTTGGCAATCACTGCAAGCAGAGGAGCTTTCAGTGATTGCTCGCCTAGAGTAGTTGTGAGACTCGCGTACAATTGACCGTTTCTGATACTTTCAATCCGCCATTTTAATTTTTTAGCAACCTTACTAGTAAATTGGTCGCGGTTAACAGAAGCTCAGCTGTACGTGAATTTATTCGAAAACTGAGGATATTTTTGTAACACACAACCGGTAGGGTGTTCCTAATGCAATGCTAACTCAGTGTATTGTCTTTACTTACGCCTCAACCCGTCACATGTACTCGTACATTCCATACTGCTTAATTTGCTTAGTTGTCTGTGAATCTTTGTCAAACCAGCGCTGACAGTTCTCAGCTATTTTTTATGACACCTACCGTTATGAATATTTTATATCGCGAAACGCTAATGTTATACAGTTATATCGTTATATTACGTCCTTCCAGAATTGATATGAAATAAAAAATTTAATCTGTTTGAACATACAGTGAAAGATTCATGGATGTAAAAAAGCGTCCAATTGGTGTCAAAAACATTTTTTTAATAAAAAGACTAAATCCAATATTTGTATCATCATAGTACTCGCGAGATAAGCAATGTTTTCAACTTCCTTTCTATTAAATTCAACCGATTCCTCGATCAATAGCAATATAATGTATTGTAATTGCATTTGGTGTCATAGCCTCCTCCTATTGAGGTAGTTGAACAGAAAATTTGTAGGGGGTGGGTTTGGGGGAATCTCCAAATTGGCTTCATAATCGGAAATGATCTTTCTGCGCACTTAGCGTTCTTTATCCCCTCCATTAGTGAACGTCTACGAAAACTGATTTTGAGATTAAAGGTCAGCGTTGTTTTCCGCGCTAACGACGCTCTCAATTGAATTTCAAACATCTTCAGCTTTTAAACTGATTATATTAGCGGCATCGGGATGACCAAAGGCTATGAATAAAGTAGCATGAAAATGGAGGTGAAAGGTCATCGAAATCGCTTAATAGGCGAAGAACGCAACTTCAGACGTGAAAATACAGCGACGCGTACTAACATGTAAGGAAGATAGATCAATGGGGATTCGCTCCTCCTTAAAAGACCGTAACGTCCGTGTCCTTAGAAGATCGACACCAAATACAGCGAACGTGTGTCGACTTCATTTTGAAAAACTTAAACCAGGCTTCACCATCCTCTATTACAATTTCATAAAAAGTGATATTTGTTAAACTTAATCCTCGTGACGGCAGAAATGCGCTTTGTTTCGAAAAATATTAGTGTACCAAGAAAATCAATGACATCTTCCAAGTGATCGGTAATAGTAGAAATAGGGTGAAGATTGACACGATCAGTAGTTTTTTGGCTTTAATTAGCACAACGTTTCGATGACTTAACATCTTCTTCAGGTGCGACTAAACATTAAGAATTTTTTTAATAAACATGGGAACATGTTTCTTAACAAAATTTCTTTTTTCTGTTGTTATTAATGTTTAGTCGCACCTGAAGAAGATGTTAAGTCATCGAAACGTTGTGCTAATTAAAGTCTAAAAACTAATGATCGTGTCAATGTGAAACAACATATGTGCTGAGATTTGTCAGTATGTGTTATTACTGCATGTGCATGTAACATTTATGTACTTTATTCGCTGTATACAGGGTGTTTCCAAAGGCAGGGTCACAAATCAAATGAATGGTAGTACTCATTAAAATAAACACAAATAACCCATTTCCTAGATACCGGTACGTTTTGACCGAAACCGCACATACATTCACATACTATTTGCATTGGCTAACTTCCAAGTACCGGTAAATGACCTTAATAACTTAACTAATAACTGGGTCTTAAAACTGCCCATGTCCACGATACAGTTAGGGCCCCTTTCCTCGAAACTACACATGCGTTTCAAACTGTCAAGTCAGGCTTGTCGAAATCTAAAGCATGTGTGATTTTGGCAAAACCCTTGTATCTAGGCCCATTTCCAAGATACAACTAGATACCACTGTATCTAGAAAATGGGCCGTTTTAGGACCTAATTTATTAAAAGACATTTTATTTGCTTTCATGAGTACTACCACCCGTTTCATTTTGAAAAAAGGTAAGCTAAACTTGGCAGTTTTCCAATGCATACATGAATGCATGTGTGGTTTCAGGGAAAGGGCATCTGTATGTCAAAAATGAACCGTTTTAGAACCTAAGAGGGTCATTTGTGTTTGTTTTAATGTGAACTAACGCATCGACTTTGTGCACATGACTTCGGAAACACCCTGTATACTGCGCTTACATAAGTAGCTTGTGAAATACGCCCATATAAACTGATTCAAAAACACCTAACCTAATCAATAATTTCTTTAGTTGATCTCAATTTCTACTTATCCGAGTTGGTTCAATCTATACTCGTGTCTCTGAAACGTATTGCATTCTACGTAAGGTAGATTGACGCCATGCACATTTTTTTCTAATAAATAATGGGCTGCTGTTGACAACCTTGTGCAACTGGCAAATTTATGCCCAGCTGTGCGAGAGCAGGCTTAGCCAAACGGATACTTCGGCCCCTACGTAGTTTTGTTCGCACTCCTGATTGGGTTTCACGGTCAAACCACTCCGTATGTCTGTGAGGCGCTGTCCTGTTCTTTTTGTCGTTTTTCAACCAAATTCTCCCAAAAATCGTCATAATTCCTGTATCAAAATTACTTAGCGTTGCTCTCATGGCATCCGCTCTTTTTTGATTTTTGCTACTCAGCTGCCTGCCTGTTGTAGAAAGTGAGTTCGAATCCCGTCTGGGCTTGACTTTTTAAAATTTAGTTTAGCTGACTGTTGATTATTGTGGATCGATAGAAACTTGTCATAATAATCGCGTGAGCAACTGATCAATAAACAAGAAACGTAAGTTCGAGAGCTAGCTTTGCTAAATGGATACTATGGTGAAATGGAAACATTTGGCCGTTACTATATACAGAGTGTCCAATCAAAAATTTTCCACCTTGATTATTAAATAAGGCGTCACAAAAAACTACGTTTTTTCGGGTACAACCTTTTATGTGTTATGTGGGCCTCCGTAGAATCGTGAAGTTGTTGATATAAAAGCGCTCCAGTCCAACGAGTAGCAACGCCATATTGAATTGGGGACGCATGCCCAAATTGAATCTAACACGCGTGCGTTTCGAAATCGGGGCACACTGTGAGCAAATGCATTTTTTGTAGTTGCAAATGCCGAAATCGGGTTAAACGGAATTGAATAACTTAAATGAAAGCCCATGAAAAGTGATTAATTTTGGTGCAAGCGAAATTGAAATCGATCAACCCGTTCAGTTGCTTTGCTCAACAAAATGTTTTTCAACCATTTTTTCAATATTCACTATTATTTTTAAAAAGATGAAATTACATGAAACTTCTTGGAGTCATTAACAACATTACTATTACACATGAATATTTGATGGTTGAACTTTGAACTTTCTTAGTGAAAGTGAAAACTAAATTCCTCATAATGGATGCTTGCTATGGCAGGTGCAGTCCTCAAAATCAGACATTCAATCAGAGCAAAGTAATTTTGTGCAAACAAAATTAAATCGGTTGAATCGGTGGATTCGGTTTGAATCGGGACTTAATATGAACATTTTATACCGAAGGAAAGGTCACATTATTCAATTTCCATTTAAACTTTATTATTGCCTGACAAATAATGGCTTATATTTGAGAAACCCATTTGAATTCTCATTATGCAATGATAATCAGTTAATCTTCTTCTTGAGGCAAATGTCGGGTTAGTACCCCTGAAATCGACCACAACCGTCATTACTGCTGTTTTTCCTCTAATTCCCTATATCAGGCTTAATTGAATATCCAGAAATAAGGGAATGGTTATATTGACAAAATGGCACATCTGATGCTGCTTGTGTGGTAACGAATACATTACGTGTAATGAACATTTAGTTTCAAACTGCTTTGACAAATATATTTGAAAATGCATTTAATAATTTCGTTTTAAAATGTGTTTGTAAGCGGTTTGTAATACATTATGGAACGCATATTGCAATGTTCATTATTATATATGTGTGTTGGCAAATGTGTTGTATATGTCACACTGTAATGCAAGCTTAGTTCGTGGGCATAGAAGAATATGTTATACACAGTATAAAGAAATCAAGCTCCAAAATGAATTTCTAAGTAACCTTCTAATAATTTGTCGATCTTTGCTCAGGTCTGGCATAAAGTTAGATAATGGCGAAACATGACAACATGGCAACATGGACGTCCGTGCCGTGCTTACATTGGTTCAATTTTGCCCTCAGATGGAGGTTCTATGATAAAACATTCCTTCGCGATGTCTTCTGGAACACCATCTTTAGTCAATGCGATGAAGTCGTTTATTGGACACGGTGTGGCGCAGCCAGCGACGGTCAAGATGTAGGGCTCGACAGAAGTGTCATTTCTGTACAATATCTAAAATGAGAATTTGTGACAAAATGATCTTAGGGGATAGTCTTTGTCACCCAGTACAAATGATGAAAATATCCAACAATGGTACCTGTACACCATGGTCTCCATCAGATAACTTATGCAGTTCCACAATCACTGCAGTCGCATATGGAGGTGATATCCCATTCCAGGCCCCAAGAACCGATAAGAATGCGATGATTTTTGTGTCATGCTAAATGATTTATTTAATAAGAATTTTTTTTGTCACATACATAGGCCTATATGTATACAGAATACGCATGTAGAGTGAGAAACTTACGGAAGAAAATATGTAAGCCTTTTGGTCGTTGATAGACCCTGCGATTTTAGAATTCATGTTGTCAATCATGTGGCCCACAAGCGGTCCTATGATGAATAACGAGACAAAAAAATATTCGTTACCTCGGTACCCCAAAAGAACTATGTTGTGATAGATACATGTATAAATGGTAACGATTTTGTAGTCATTTGCATCAACTAGTTTTCATCAGTGCAAGTATAGTTTTTTTGCATAGGTCATTTGCAATTTACATCGGATGTGTCAACAGTGAAATATTGCTAATTTCCGAAAAGTATTAAACAATACCAAAGCATAAGAGTTGCTTTCACATTGCAGCACAAATATGGTAAATCGAGAATTAAGATGTCTTACCACCAGACAATCTGCATAGTTCTGGGATTCCATATTCATAATAGTAGCGCACATTGTAGAGTTCCGACATTTGGTCCCACAAATCGTCAGCCCAATAAGGCAGGGTTAAGTTATGACTTTTCTAGAAAAAAATGAGTTGTCATGGTTCCGTTTTAGAATAATTTTGATACTGTACATGGCATATTTGTATATAATAGCTCAATGTATACATGGCTAACACGGTTCTTTTTCAGTAATTTTCATATATTATAAGTCAAAACGTTTTAATTTTCACTGAATCATAGTTATGACAAGAACTTTACTGTTTATTATTTGACGGTTACATTACAGTAACACAAAATTTGCCATACAGTAATTAGTACACGTTAATTCCGATTCCAGGTTTCATATTCATGTTTTGTAGTAGTTATTTTCAGGGCTTTAGTAATGAGCATTTATTAACTTAACAAACGTTTTAGCAGAAAATGTCACTTACGTCACAAATGAGAGCGTCGAACACATTACCACAAGCGAATAGATCGGTGACGTTAGTCCCTGTCTCGTTAGTCAAAAATTCGAACAATTCCTATGAGTTTATTGTAAGGACAAATTGTTCAAATTGTCGTTAGTTTCTAATCATTTGTCATCGAAATGAAAACTACTGCTCATCCTTTGCTAACTATTAGATAGTTATCATCTTTTGCTAACCATTAGATAATGGCTGCATCTTATTTATCAACAAAAATGTACCTAACATCTTACCTCATTTTCAGCATTTATTGCTTGAACAGGTGGAGAGATTTTGACTGCTTCGAAAATTGCAGCATCTTTTGGACAATATGCATCTGGGTCTACTATCTGACATTTGGAATTACCCGGCATAATATGGAATATAATAAAAGAATGTTATAAAATTAATAAAGGAAAAGTAGAGCAATAAATAGGGAATGAAACCAAATAGGGATAAGGGAGGCAAGCATATATACATTTAACAGAATGATATGGAAAATGAATACGAAATAATATATCGAAAAGTGATAGAATGGAAAATAATATGAATAGAAAGGAAGTGATTTATAATACCGGCACAAGAACATGAATGGACATACAGTACATGTGGAATAACAAATACGGTATTAGGAAAAAGAACGAAGGAAAGGTATGTGTAAAAGAAGTGAGGAAAAGCAAATAAAATGGAAATAATAAAACAGGACAGAAGAATAAAACAAGGAGAAATGAATGGAAACGGTAATAGAAGGAAATGGGAAGAGGAAAATATAGTGTTACGGAAAAGGATAATTGGGAAAGAACGAAAATGACTGGGTGAAAATGAAAAGATTTATGGGAGGAAAAGGAAAGAGATGGAGATATGAAAGAGAAGGAGGTAACTTGCTCTGAGGGTGAGGCATAAGTCTGGCCTCTTGAATATCTTCATGCTGGCAATGCATAGGTAAAATCTGTCATACGAGTGACGTGACGATTCTAGGATGCATATTGCACGTCACATTGCACGTTAGGTTTTTGGTGCATTCGAATCTAAAATTTTATCTGTTAAAGATAGAAGTTAAAGAGCATCGTAACATTAGTGTAATCTGTGCATTTGTTTCAATTATTTGTCAATGGCAGTTGTAAAATTAATTATACGTTGGTATGCATTCCTGCATTGCACGGTTGCGTGGTGGAAAAAGTTGGCTGTTCTTTCATGTATATCATGAAAGTTCTCAGTTTGGTGAAATTTGGCGCCATGATTCATGCAAAACAAATCGTCCGTTTTATTATTCTTTGCATAACGTGATTAGTAATAGTGTATAAGACGTAGCGATCTTTCCTGCAATGCATCTGTGCAGGGCCGGCTCTAACCTATTTGGCGCCCTATGCAAAAGCTAGCTAAGTGCGCCCTATACCCTACCAGAAAAATCACGCCCATCAAAAATGTGTCACATTTTGCATTGTATCAGAATATCACTCTGTTTCAGCAGCATTGGAATTTATTTTAAAGCCATTTGCCCACAAGCCATAATAGCCATTAAGATTGCAATTTTGTAAAAAAAATAATCATTATTATTATCAATAATTTTAGAAATCTGCCTTAAATTAATTTATTTGTTTGTAGTTTACAATTTTCAGAATTATTTATAGCAAACGAAATATTAGAGGTATTTTTTTGAAGATCTACATAAATAATGTTGTCATTTTGTGGCCAGAAAAATTGTAGGCGATATTTGTTGAAAACCTACATCTTCACATTTTACATAAGTGTAAGGGAAAAAAATGATTTATCGACGTGAATAATTAAGGGGTACCGTAGACTGTTTTATGTTTTAAAAACTGTATCACAAATAATGAATTTTTAGTATATTTTCTTTCATGTTGGTGAGAAATACTGTATTATCAAAAATGTTTAAGAGGCAAAATTTGTGTGAAAATGGCAAGATTTTTGTGGACATTGATTATATTTAAGAGAATTTCATAATGTTAGAAACGCGTCAGACAAACATTTCAAGCCAATTTTCAGAAATATAAATATCACAAAAACTAAGGAAAGTTTTTGTTTGAAAAACGAAATCACCAATAATGCAAAAGGTGAAATATTTTTGCAAATTAGAGCACAAATGGTGGGTTTAGGTGAAATTTGTAGAAAATCTACATCACAAAGTATAAATTTTAACCAATGATAACACCATAGGCAAAAAAAATAAACTGGTCGATTTAGACAAAATTTAAAAAACTGGCAAAAAGTCTCTATGTAACTAGAATGACATACTGTATCTGGCAAGGATTGGGGGGGGGGGCAATTCGGACCTGGAGCCCTCAAAAATTTAAAGGCGTTTGCATACCCACCTATAATCACCCTTTGGGCACACTTATGGGACTAGGCTGCATCAAAGCAGCGCATTGGTGTTCGGACCCCCCTGACGACCCAATGAAGGTCCCATGTACATGTACATACAAGACCCTGTAAATGTGCTAAATGTTTGTTAAAGTTGCCAACTTCTACTTTGCGATTAATAATAATAAATAAATGTCGCAAATGTGCACATTACACTAACTACAGGACGCTCTACAACTTTCTAATTGGATTTGTTTATCCTATCTTCATCGGTTAAAATTTTAGATTTGCACGCACCAAGAACATGACGTGCAATGTCACGCACAATATGTTTCCTGGAATACTCACGTCATTCTTTTGTGAACC
>JAQGAF010003832.1:0-16120 GCA_034687865.1 Kryphioiulus occultus
ATACCAATTTCACCAAATGTTTCTAATTTCTTTAATTATTAGTAAAGTTTCATGATGAAATCAAAATCATTTGATGTGAACTTCGATCAACAGCTTAAGTGTGAATTCTTAACCCTGTCAATGGTAACTAATTGATATTTCGTGAGAGCAATATGGCCAATAGCTATTAGTGGCTTGTAAAATCATACCCATCAATTGAATTTGGATGCACGTCATTTAATAACATTTTAAATAATTCAAAACAATTATAGTCATTTCCAGGCAATTGGCAATCTGAATTGTTTTCTAATGATATTTTTACTTGGGTAGCTCTAACCAATAGGCATATACATGTAGGTTATTGGCTAGGTTAGGTTTGGTAAAATTTTGGAAGCTGCCCGGCATAGCCTATAGAAGCTGTTAGAAGAACGTAGTTCGATCTCTGACACTTTCAATTTTTACCCAATTTCAAAACTACCGTGAATAGACCTGCTGGTAGCAACTACCAAAGTTCGTATCGTTACTGCGCAGTCGCATTAAGTGGTGAGCAAGTCTTTCACCATGACTTCTTGTGGATGGTCGACCTAACATTTGTCATAAATGGAATCAGAGTATTGCTTCTCACAACTATTCTACAGTTATGTTGTCACTATTAACATTTCAACCATCGTACATGTTCACGTCATTATCATCTCATATTTGTGGTCTGTCACTGTTGGCGTGGCAATGAGATAGCAACTCAGGACACTGATTTGTTAATGTTTGGTGCTGTATTAAACGTTTCGTTGAAAGCTGTGCCCAACAGTAATGGTCGTGCATGTGTGAACTGGCATCCACAACACCAAAACTACTAAGATACGATGTTTTTGTTGTTCTCCAACCAAATGATGGAGGATGTCTGCTACATGTATATACGAGCCATTTCTGCGCAGTTTTGATGCAGCCAAACAACTTAATAAATCTCGTCTTCCTCCATGTCACCTTCATCCTCCGTGCAACGTTGAATAAAGACGCGTCAGAAGTTTTTCATCGTTTAAGAAAATCAAGGATGTCACTAGTTCTGGTCCGACACATCTTGGAACTGTGGCCAAGGGTGAATGATGAAGTTTGTGTAGCTGGTGATATACTCCGTCTCCGGCTTGCTAAAAAAGGCCAAATTCACCTGTCTGTCTTCCCTTTGCCCTCATCAGATCCACGGGGCAAAGATCATACTCTGGCAGTGTTGTTTTTTTGTCTTTACATTGCAGCGCAAGATCGCTCCAAATGCACAGCAGGCAAGAATTATTTTTCTGAAAGGTCCTTGTCGCCTTTGGGCTCGCGTATTTTTGATGCAGGGTTTGCCTTTTTTTTAGGATGGAAAACTTGACAGGCCACTTTTTTCTATTTGGCCTCTTATGGTTTTTTAATGTTAACCATGCTCCGGTAGAGCTGTTGCCCCTTTTTGAGACTGTTTTATAGAGTTTCGAGAGCTGCTTGGAATGTGGCTGCTACAAACAAATGCCCGCATTTTGATGCACTCTTAATTCATCTGGAACGCGGTTCTACTAAGAATATAATTTCTGAATTTTCCTTCAAGTGACCGACACACGTATACGAAGTGAATTATAATGCCTTATTTCATCTCTGAGGCGGATGTTAATTAAGCATTTTGCTTGTTTTGGCTAGTTGTAGTGTATGGATTTTATCCTAAATTGGAAGGTTTCTGAGAATTTTATTCTGGATTTGTAATACGTTTCTGAGAAGGCAATCAGGAATTCTTACCAATTGACCATCCTGATTTTACCTAAACATGTTTTCAATCGATTGTTAAGCAATGAGAATTGTGATCGGTTTAAAAACATGAATTCCAGCGTGAAACGCTCCAGGTTTTTGCACCTAATGGTATTCTGTCCAGCGATGATGGTGTATCTCCCGCCATGCATTGTGGTCGTGGACCAGCTGGATTATCAGCCAAAGTTGAATTTAAAAAGCCTTCAATTAGAATTAGAATGACATTAAGCTTTGCTCGGAATATTTGGGCAAAATATTTGACCCGCACTTTTAAATTTTGCTCCGCTAAAGTTGCCACAATTTATGACAGTTAGACCCAGTTTTGAAACACTCCTTTTTATACCTTCGTATTGTTTTGCTGAATGCTGTGTGAGGTCTCAGATTAGCATTTTTTCTCAATAATGCTATATAACCCCTGATGCACGGCGTCGGGGAGTCTATAAAATTCTTCTTTTCTTCAAGAGAATGGTTTATATAAATTTCGGAAAAGTCACTTTTTTCGACAAAACTGGTATTTTATGTCATATAGTCTACAAAACATGTCCAGATGCTTAGAAATTTTTATCTGACATATCAAATGCCGTATGATATGCGTGCCAAGGATTTTTTTGGTACTGAACTTTCATCAAACGAGTTTCCCCCAAATTGTAATATTTCTTTGATACTATCAACATTTATACCTTTTGTGAATGCTAACATCGTCACATGTTGATTTCTAATTTTGTGGACTGGTTATGTGCATTCATGGAATGCCATTATGAGAAATCCTATATCAACAAAGCACATTTTCTGTTAGGCCAACGCCATCGACGAAGGGAATTTTGTATATTGACCTACATACAGCAGTCGTTTCTTCAGTCTCTTTTTGTGCAGTTTTGACACGTTGGGTTTTTCTATTTAGCTTTCTTCAGTTATTTTGCATTTTTTTTAAATTATCATTTTTTTTGTTAAGCCAATCACAGAAACACATAACTAGATTTTTAAGAGGCCCGATCCTCATCTTCATATTGTGTAACAAACGTACTTTGGATCTGTTTACCAAAATGAGGATGTTCCTTGTATTTAATTTGCAGTGCAATTTAGACAAGTTGGGTTTTATTTGTATAGTTTATTTAAATTATTTTGAATATTTTAAAAAATCAATATTATTATTTTTTTGTTAAACCAGTCAGAGACTGCAATAAATAGAGTTTTAAGAGGCCCAATCCTCATCTGCATATTGTGTAACAAACGTACTTTGTATCACTTTACCAAATTGAGGGTTTCCTTCGCATTTAATTAGCAATTACTCTTGTCAACGTTCTGGAATTGCCTAAGATCAACCATCCTGTCGGTTGGTGCTATTAAGGAGTTTGATGTTGGCTATTAATTACGGTTGTATGTGAAATGAAAATCGTTCGTATTATTTCATTTCCCCTACCCTGCAACTGCTTTAACAACGATATAACCTGCAACCATACTTATTGTAATCATGCTGCATTGCTTTTTAATTTTATTGTCCATTGTGTCTGCCACAATTGGCCATGTATTTTGCAACTGCCGTTTGGTGTGTCTACCAGTTCGGTTCGGCGATATTAATTACTCTTGTAAATACGCGTATAATCTAAGTGCTTCTATTTATGACTGTGCACAGCTTTCTCAAGCGTGTCTCTCATTCGCTTTTCATCACCGTTTTCGAGTTCGTTGCCATTTCTGACAATTTTTTCGAGCAAATCTAACAGCCACTCGTTGCGCTGATAATCGCTGCAGTTTTTCGTAATTGTGGTTAGCACTCTGTTGACAATTGCACTGGGACCTTGGGAAACGAATCACTGCTTTTATAGAACGGTGTTAACCATCGTTAACCACCTATTAGCATCTCCAAGTGTAAAATAGCTGCCATCTGGAACCAGCATTCGAAATCGAAAACATTGATTTCCAGATGAGCAAGTTAGGAGATGTAAACAGAAACTGAAAAGGCCGAGGACGTTTAACTTGCTCCTGCCTAGTCGTGATTTCCATGTCTGCAACCGCTGCTTGACGACAACATTGCCTTTGCTAATAAAGTATTAGTTTGGTGTCAAGGTGATGCATGCGTGTCGACAGCATTACATATACATATAAGATTATTGATATACTGAAGTTGTAGCGTCACCCTGGCGTCGCACATGCTGCTACAATTGCTGTGTCGTTTCAACGAGTGTTGTTATTATGGATAGTGGCTATAAATGCTGCTTATTTATATCACTGTTTATTCATCAGGTATACATTACATGCTACTGTATCATGTTGTTCTTTTGGAATTTGGCATCACTCGAGTCAATGCGGCTTAGCGACAACACTTGGAATCATATTATTAGATATCGTCGTGGTAATTGCAATGGTACGACTGCAATAGGTCGGATGTAAAAAATTCACTTGTAGGTTTATTGCACCATTGTGGCCAATCTAGTGAGCTTCACTGAATTCAATAGGTTATATCTGCGTGAGTGAATATGGCCTATTCTCAATGATGCGACCTATTGCAGTCAGTGCAGCTCACTAGATTGACGACCACAATGGTTAGGTAAACCTACATGTTTATGTGAATTTTTCAAATGAACCACGACGATTTGCTAAGTTATTTGAAAACCTTATACAGAACAAGACGATATATTTTTATGAATACTAGAACAGAAATGATGGACTACGAGCACACTTTGTTAATATGTATAGTAAAAAACGAAATTTTTGTAAAGCACTACCAAAAATAATGGATCATAAGTGTATCTTGTTCAAATGCTTTTGAAAAATGATAATTGTCAATGTACTGTCAAGATTTGTCAAGGTACTGTTCTGGAAATGAACAAGTCCTGAATCAGAACTGAATTGTGGTATCAAAATCGACTTCACTTGAAATGCGGTCCTTAACTTAGGATTTGATACGTTCATATTGCAGTCTCAAAAATTCGCTGGTATGACCAATTAATGAGTTCAACAAACATTAAGAAGTAAACTACTGTAGTGGCTTGCGTATGTTCAACTGTTATAGCTATAGGTGTTTATTACTAATAACCCTGCAGGTAATAAATAGTTTTGAGGGAAAACAAACTGGCTTGACCATTTTGATGAAGTGACGCACTGTTTATGTATATACCACGTGCCTTTTTGTAGCAAATTCTCTTGAAATGCCACTTCCTCGCGATGTTCTTGATGGCGTATAATCCAGCAATGATGTCAGGGCTGTATAACAACTAATGAGACGCGAAGTGACTTTTGTCAACGTGGACTCTACTGGTTGGTAATCGTATTTAAACGTGTCGTTTAACCAGCAAAACAATGGAAATAATTTCATCGTACTATGTATTTCAGTCGCATATGGCACATAAGCTTATTTAGAATACAAGAATTTTACTTTATAATGCACTTGAATTATGGTTGTCCTTTGGACACGCAGAGACTTTTTAATTTGTACAAGAAAATGCTTATAAATTGCTGATAAAATGCGCGCATTGAAATAATTATCATATCCAAAAGGATATCGGACGTGTCACGCTTTCATTTAGTTAAATTGTGCGAGTTGACTGCAACATTAGAGACGTTTGATGGAATTATTATTACTGACCAATTGCACATGTTGTTGGTGGAAAAACCCCGTAACTATAACGTGGTCATCTTCGGGGCATAACATGGCATGAGCTCCGTCGCATTTTGCCCACCGCATGATTATTAGACACATGATTACTTAGCAGTTGTCATTTCATAGGCTCCTGTCTCAAAATTAAAATTCCAGTCCTAAAGTGTTGTAGTCGCTCTACATGCTAAAAAAGCTCGCTTTTTGGTTGTGGGGGGTTTATTTTTATTAATACATATTTGCGGCATCTCCAGTTAGCGAATAAATTGTTCGTTTTCTTCGTGTGCCCCATGTAGTGGTCATGGACAAAGCCTGCTTTTCAATTCCCGTCATGTACCGGACGTGTTTCGCACTCCAAATGCAAGGGTGGACAACCCAGAGGCAGATATGCATGGAGATCCCTGATAATGGCGGTGATAGCAAAATGGATCATTTGTAATTGAAAGAAGAAATGCTTCTCGAAAATCAGCCTTAGTGGCGAAGAAAGCAGTTTGGGTTTAATAACCGAGGTAGAAAGGCAGTGATCTGGATTTAAAATCCCTCCAAATAGATTCGCTCGATTTGATAGGATTGAAGGAGTTAACTGTGATTTGAAGATTAAGGCGCCTAATCCATAAGGGACCCTTGTGTCGTTGGATAGGCATAAGGAGGGAGATTAGGCCACCATGATGGATGTTCAATGGGGGATTAAGGAGCTCTGACTAGCGTGACTTAATTTATTGATTCCGATTTGGTAACCCTGGGTTGCTTACCCATACTTTTGAAACCAGATTTTGCACCGTTTTTTCTACCCCTCCTGATTCAAGTGCTTATTTAGGGCACGGGTACTAGACAACATGTAAAGTGGACTAATGTTACCATTCGTTTATTGTTATCTAAATCGTTAAGTCCCGAGCACTCGTATACAAGACACAGTAAAATCATCGGTTATTGTAATCGACAGTTCGCTTGTTGTTATCATTTTCCCTCATGAAGGATTCTTAAATTACAAGGAATGGGAAGTTTTGTAAGTAAATGTCCAAATGATGTCCCATCTGCTGTGAATATCGAAAATTCCAGGAATATTCTTCCAAGTTTTCGATATTCATTGACGAAAATATTCCAATATAGCAGCGTAACTAAATCTGACACTTGCCAGGCTGTCTGTGAGTCAAACAGCTATATATAACTGACTGATGAAAATGATTTTGATGTTGGCGAATATGAAACATGTAGCTTAGTTGAGAAACCACCAAAAAGTGTTGACACCATGCAGAGATGCACTAATAAGTTTGACTAACTGCGCAACATAAAGCAATTGATTTTCAAATGCAATACATATATATGCCTATGAGAATTTCATTAACGAACTTCATACAGAAACATTGTAAACCAAAATGAGATGACAGATGCGCTATTAAGTTTGATTAAGTGTGCAGCATAAATCAATTGATTTTCAAATACAATACATGTGTAGAAAAATTGTAAGCAAACCAATATAAGTGATTTTTTACATACGAATTCTAAATAAATCACGATCGCCTGTT
This sequence comes from Kryphioiulus occultus, assembly GCA_034687865.1. Taxonomy (NCBI): domain Eukaryota; kingdom Metazoa; phylum Arthropoda; class Diplopoda; order Julida; family Julidae; genus Kryphioiulus; species Kryphioiulus occultus. The sequence goes on from JAQGAF010003832.1 coordinate 6,868, forward strand.
CTTGTCATTCGAATATTAGAATCATTCGGCTATTGTTATCAAAATAGCCTGGGCCCAATGTGATCAGATTAAACGGAGTCCGATGTATATTGAAAAATTGAAATATTCATTAGCTGCCATCTACATGTACATGCACATACTGAAATTAGTGATCATTGAATGATGCAGCTATCTTCGTATATAATAAAACTGCACAACTTTCCAATTTGCAGTATTTGTAGCTTGTTGAACAAGTTGTTGGCTCTCTGACAGCTTAGGTTCACACCTACCCATTTATTTATGCGCTTGTTTTCTTATACGTACGAAATGCAGTCATGTTTATGCCTTGAAACAATATGCATGTAATTACGTAGTAATGCGTGTGCTCCTTAAAATCTTATCGCATTTGCTGTACTCGATTGCAGGCGGCCATTTTGCCTTTGCCAACGCTGAACAATTGATTACAGTTTTAAGTTTCTTTATTCAGCGTTTTATCAAACCACGATCGAGGGAGTGTAAGCAAAGTTCAAGATTTTAAGGCATGATCTGTGTAACGCTATCTTTAGCGGTAATTCTGGTCTATGATTGCTTCCAAGAAACTGTTGCTTTAATTAATAAGTAACGATACAATGCAGCTGATTTGGCACTTGCGCTGTAGCTGCATCGCTATTGGACAAAATGACAGCTGATTGCTGTTGGCAGTTGGCCTTCATGTAGGCAAACTGTTTTCACTTAAAAACGTGGTGAATTAATTCGTGAGATATTGCTGCCATCTACATGTACAGTATACAGTACCTGCATGCAGGCAACATTTGGTTTTAGGGAAAGCCATTAACTTAATAATCCGTATCATTACATGCCCTTTGACCTTAATAGACGTATTGATAGGATATGGTCGAGTCGGAAGTCGTCGAACTTGCATAGGACCAGAAAATATCTTAAAACAAAAAAGAAAGATTTGGAAATAGACCAAACAGGTCACTAAATTATATGCAGAAGCACGTGCACTAATTTGTACTGATACAGCTTCGCTCTCGATAAAGCGTAAGGAAAACGGTTCATGACCAGATAATCATCATGCATTTTAAGTCATTGATGTTACGGTTAATATTTGGACTGGGAACTTCGAACTGGAAAATGTTTTATACAGGCGAATAGCGTTGTAACTACTGTATAATGAGTTCCCTCAGCTTGCACTCAACTCCTTGCCACAATGCTTTATTATTTATGCAATACGTTTTACTTTCAATTAGGCTTTGTTGGAAGAAACTAATCACATTTGGGTAGTCCAGCTTATTATATCGTAATTGTATTTCAATACTATTCCACGCAATGGTTGTTTGTATAGGGAACATCCCCATTGGTACCGACTGTAACTCATTGTTTTTTTCCACCTGGTCGACTGCGTGCACGTACTTAAATCGTAACCTTCACGATTGTAACTGCGTGATTGTGTGTCTGATGGGTGGACACTGGTGTGCAATTTTCAAATTTTAACCCAGGAGGTGGTGTCTACTTCCGTTATAATTTGCGCTCTTGTTTGACTCCTAAACCCCAACCTTCATTTTCCCGCCATCTTCCTCCATTTTGGTGAGTCATTTGCCCTATTTGTTGTGCCTAATTATCATGTATCTAAATCCTGCACGATTTTTTCCTCAATTTTTTTTTCTTTCTTTCTACTTCTTCTTCCACTTCCCCATTGTTCGTTGCTGTGAGGCAATTTTTCCTCCTACATAAACTCAAGGATTGGTCCAACCCCGAATAATATTTCTGGGTGGTTTTCGGTTTTATTCATGAAATGATAATGGTTTTTAACCAATTTATACGTGTCATTGTGTATATCGTGTCGGTTGTTGTGTACGAGGGCCTGCCTATTAAGCATTTTTTTTCCTTCTCTAACAATTGTAACTGAACTCCCTCTAAACAGAAATTCAAGTGAGGGAGGTTATTTTTGCATTAAGGTTAATGTTGGCCAAAGGGTGTTAGATTACTTAAGGTTAACAATTAATAGCCGTACACAGCCTTCATTTTAATTCCACTCCATATACGAAGCGTAGCCTTTACGCATTTATGATGAAGGCAAAACTAATAATGTAACACTAGCCGTTGAAATGATTTTGATTATAGTGTTAACATATTGCTGCGTGATTTTCACAGCTTTTTCAAGGCCCCAGATACCTGCACTTTACTTAAATGACTAACTGGAAATTATCACTCAATCCTCGATAAAAAAATGATCAATCACGACGTAATACAGTACAACCCCTGTGTTTCATTGAGCACCAGTGAGAAAATCAGTGTTTATTGAATATATAATGTATGTACATGTATATTCCAATAAGAAACTTTGTTACAGTTTGATTATGTATAGAGCTCATTTTGCACAATTTTATGAAATGTCGCTTTTCACATCTTTTGTACACGTAGTATGTCTGAAATGTTTGTGCTCGCAATGAGACCTTCGATTGACACTAACTTTGAACAATTCATGTTCAAGATCACAAATTCACCTTGATACCATCAATCTTGGCCCAAGGGATTTCTGTTACAAATCCTGTTCAAAATTGAAAATGAGTTTCTCGAGCACATTTACAGAATGCTAACATTGCTTTTTTTCATCTGTTTCATGCGTCAATGAATGAGAATTGTTTTCTAATTCTCAAATAAGCAACTTATTTAAACAGTAAATTGGCACTAAATGAAAGCACGCTTAAGATAAATACTCTATATTCAGCAACCTGCAGGCGAGTATTTTTTTCATCAATTGTTGTGGAATTATCAGCTTACGCATGTAAGATTTAATCAATAACTTTCAAGTCGAAAATCCATTAACGAGGATAACGGTTGTTAATACTTTTTTGGGCGTGCTTCTAGATCGCTGCTCTTTAATTAGACGAGTTCTTCAGGTGCACAAGTACAGTATAGCACCACGAGGTCCGTCTAGGAATTCAGCCTTTTAAATTTGCAGAACCCAAGTCGAGCTTAAAAACTATATAGCGAGACGTCGGAATTCATGAATTATGACCTGAATAAATAACATCTCTGTAGACAGAAATCTCTGTTACAGTGTTGGATTAACAAAATCTATATGCATGAAGCTTAAAGTTTATGGTGCGTATCACAAAAACTGGTTACCAGTTCCAGCTAAACGTCGGCGAGAATTATTTGACGACAGAATTTTAATTTTCTTCCTTTTTTAATAAAAGGAAAGGTAAACGAGGTTTTCTAAACGCACTGACCCTTGGATACACTGCGATGAATGTTGACCCTGGATAAACCACATGCATGAATGCTGGAGATGACTTACTTGTCCATTTAATTCCTCACAAGTAGCTACATGTATATACAGTAGGTGCAATGCATTCATATCCCATAATTAAAATGCAGATGCATAGTAAGAAATCGTACGAATGAATTTGCGCCTATGAAATTCATTGGGAAAAATCTCAAACAATCACCACACACAGAATTGTATGGTTTAACATTTTTGATCGTAATTGTCGCATGCTATTTGGCGTACATTCATGACTGTATAAAAAATTGGGCACTGTATATGGATTCCACCCCCACCATATGGTGTAGCTTTGTTGACGCTAGGGCACTAAATTAAATTTAATTGAATGATGCTGACGATTTTTTTATTTTACGTGTAATTCAACTTTAAAATCCATCTCGTGTTCGTGATGATAATACATGTAGGTGTAAATTGTTGATTATAAAGGCATAATTCCAATTTAGTTTACATGCGTCAGATTGGCGTAACGAATGGGCGGTGCCAAGGTCAGTGTATTTGGGGTCATCATTGCAAACTGGTGTACCAACTTCTCCGTCGACCACTAGATGACGCCACTTTTTCGCCCTGTGAAATATTTCTGTTTGTCTATTCACCAGTTACTGTCAACAAGTCATGGTGCAACCGTTTATTTTTCCACGTACATGTACTGTAGGTGGTGAAATATTGACCTTGCTTCGGTTAGCGACCATCCATGTCAGCAACTATTGCTTTGAGGAAAAACGAACGATGTCTTCAGTATTTTTTGGCACAATTAGTATGTCCTAATGCGTATTTTCAATTTTCAGTATTGCTCTGATGTTTACCAGAACAACCAACTTCACTTGAACCAAGGCCTACTTTCGTAGAAAGAGGTTACGATACGAGACCATTAGCATAATTTTAATTGGAGGAAGAGACGAATCCGGTGTACTTGTATGCTCGTGGGCGTATAGTAGCGGGGCTATAGGGCGTTGAGGTGAACATATGGCAGTTATGAAGTCACCAAGGTGGTCCTGAGCATATTTGTGACTTAAAGAATTTGAATTAAGTCATAAAGGAAATGCGTGGCATTCCGTATCTTTAATTAACATTATCTAGCAATGTCATACATCTCCTACTGCTCATAATGTGCATGAATATTCTAAAATATTTGAAATGCATTCTTCGTCGAATAGGTAATTCCACAGCCATTACTTCTTCCCGAAAAATAATTGTGCATGAAGTACGGTCAACCTACACACGTCGAGTTAGTGAAGCGTCAGAACGTCTTCGCAATTTTGGGTGGAACTACACGTACTTTTGATTTCCTGTCATACTGGGCCTGGTTTTCAACACCCTCAATCGAATAGTATTTAGTAGTAAAGGTGGTTTTTCCTTACGACTTAAGGTTAATTTTACATTGTTAGTCCGATAGATTCCACTTGTTATTAAGATAGAACCAAAAATTTTCATCTTAACTTTCCATTTCATGGATAGCCATAACCAGACTGGGATAATTTTTTGGAATACCCGGTTAACATCTATATAAGTATTCTGAAAATAAGTAGGATGGATAAGGAAGTGTTAATAAAAAATGCTTCACCTTGTGATGACTTTAACAGGTCGCATCAAAAGGTGTTTTCAAGGAATAATATTCTCCAAATCGTTCCACGATTCAGCGAAGAAAATTGGCGGAAAGATTATTCTTCCAATACTCCTTCTGACTTTATAAGCTTAAAATTGCCGCTCTACAGCTTGAATTTTAGCTGCAGTGTTGGAAGCAATGGAGCATCCTGTCCAAACGCAAAAAAAATCATCACCCATGGCATACTTTAGAAGCAAAGTGGGGCAAAACTACTGTATCTCTAATTTAATGCATGGACAATTGATGAGATTTTAAATGCCCAGACACTAGATTTACACAGCCATTACCGAGCTCATTGCCTACGGTGTTATCACTCATGCGAGTGTCAACTTTTTCCTCGGCTGTCTGGCGTGTCCGTGGTCAATTAAACTCTTTCGTCAATAATGATATGAAAAAATTCAAAACTGCATGGCGTTTTTGCTTCGTTGGCCCCTGTAGTTCTCGTGCATTACATCATTCTCGTGGATTACATTATTCTCATGGATTACATTATTCGTGGGTAATTTTTGAATGCTGATGAGCTTCTTTGGCATGAAAGGGACATCAAACATAAGAAAAATTTCTTAGGAACTGCCCACGTGATGCAGTGAGGATCGATTATCATCCAGCACGCGACTTACGCTTGAAATGCCACCCTAATGTGACATTGTAACTTGTGGGCCCATAAAATCCCTCTGCAGTGTCGGAGGTTGGCAATGGCACTGATTATGTCAGGCCATGGATATTCATGACCGAAAATTACTCATAAACAAGACGAAGCCTAATCCATTATGGCGTCGACATGGCTTCACTCTGCCTGTCAGCTGAGCCCTTGCAATGTGCACTGGAGCGACTCAGGGCTTGAGTGCCTGAAATTGCCGTTGAACTAGATTCGTTTAAGTGGATGTTTAATATGTGCATAATTTAGCTCAATTGTGGCTGTTTGTTGTTTGTTACCCTGTCAAAAAAATTCTCATTAAATGCGGAGGCTTTTTTTCGACTTTTGGCGCAAAAAAACCTTCAGGCGTGGCTCGTGCCAACCCATGTGGGCGAAGCCTAGCTGACGTTGAAAGCAGAATTTCTGCGGGGCAATGGTGAAAAAAGATGCCCCCAGAACTGGAGCATAAATTTTGGTAGTTTCCCAAAATGCTCATCCTATACCGACTATTGGGGAGGAGGAGATGAGGCGGAATCTGGATCGTTCCACAAAAACTCCACAGGCATCACTCAGAACTGAGATTGGAGCGTTTAATTCTGCCCCCCCCCCCCCTTTCTGTTTGAGGCCATATTTTGATTTAATGGGACTATGAATGGCCATTAAATTGTATTACGAAGTTATTTCGAGTAATTCTACCCGACTATTAAATGAGATGTAAAGTGCTGCCTTTTTTCACCTTGTTTTGTGTCTGACAATTTGTGTGTGCTAATGCGAGGCGCGCACTTTGGGAAACAAAAAAAAAGTGAAGCAGGTTCACCTTGCCAGACATTTCTCCCCAAAAGTGAATTTGCATTTTCACCTGCCATGGCGGCTTAAGCCCATTTAGAAATCATGCTATTGAACTTGCGGTGCGCAACTGTTTTGGCAAGACAGTTTCTGCCCTGGTGTAGTGAGCGAGAATATGGTTTCTTCCATGGTTTTATTATAACCTTTATATTAACTTAACGCATTTCATCTGTCTGTTTCACGACCTTTACGAAATCATTTTTACCGACTTATCGGTGTCCTAAAGGGCGGAAGTCTGGTACACATTTTTTGTTCACCAAACATTTCATGTCATTTAAAGTTTACGTAGCAAAGTCGTCCCTTTCCCAAGAAATTAACAATTTGGACTTTTAAAAATACATCTAAAATCGTGCATTTTGGCCCACAATGCATTTCGATTCAACAACTGCTCGAATGCACTGTATGATAGTTTGTTCGCCAAAAACATAAGTTTTTGTTTGATGGAGGCCGCTTGAGGAATACTCTTTTGTTTGAATTTGGTAATTCAGGTTTCGGTATGTTGTGGAATTTTTTTCCTTTGCACGATGACATCCATGATAGCTGATGTGCAGTGGTCCATCAATGCATTGGTATTTCTGCATCAGTTCTGATAGCAGCAGATTTAAGCCCAAATATCACAAACAGTTGTTGGTAATGCCATTGCTTTATTCAGTTTGCCTCCAAAGTTTGAATGCATTTGTTCATATAGCCTTGTCCACAGCTATAGGATACATTTCCTAGAAACATGGTTTTTGGAAACAGAATCCACAAAACGTTTCCACATTTCTGGCATTTGTGTTTGCGGAAACATTTGAGGTGTTTTTCCTGAAATCTGTTTAATAAAACTTGTTTCATTGCTAGAAATATGAAAACATTTTGAGATATTCTACATGTATACTTATTTCCAAGAACCATGTGTTTCCTAAGTGTGGACAAGGCTTATAAGGTTTCTCTTGATGCAACTGCTTGAATGCATTGTCGCCATCTCCTTCCATGTTTGTATGTCTGGAAGGTTCCCTGGTACTGCTTCATGTTCGAGTGGAATACGTTTGCACATCATCAACGCCAGATCATGAGGAAGTCTGAACAATCGCACATAAAATTACTGGAGATCTGTCTCAAGCCAAAATATGGCATTGGTAAGAGCTCTGGCAAACACGTATACTAGCTGTCATTCGAAAAACGTTTCCTTGTCCAGTTTTGGGCTTGCCATGGCAGCCATCGTGAGTGACTGATATCTAATATATCACACCAGGTTCCCAGCAGAAAACGGAAATGGGTCAACTCGCACTCGACCACATGTACGTGCTGGCCGAGGATCGACTCCATTGCACGATCTCATTCATCTAGTACATTTTTGATCATTTCTGATGCTCGAACACGGCCACCCTCACCTCCAGATTTTCGGCCTTGATAACTTTTAAAATTCCAATTGCCCCATTAGAGGTCTGGTTCGGTGTCACGATACATTAGCGGAGTCGATATACCTCCGCCCATATCTCTCCCTCATCGGCATACCTGTATTTCAAGCACAATGAATGATTTCTTTTGTGTCGAAAGGCATATATCGTGCATTTTGCTTTGGGTGTGGCGCTCTGGAACCAAACAATGCGCTACAACCAATTCTGTATACATGTAGTTCTATCTTTTTTCCCCTTTATTAGTGGATCCAACACCTGTCAGTTTTATTATTCGCAAATAGAGATGGGCGCATACATCATCCAGACTCAGTTTTATAACCTCGACTTGGGACTGGGATGCGAGAAGTACCGCTTCTGAGCTATGTTTGCCAGGGTGTGCATTGAACCTCTGCACCGCTTATTTTCACTGCAAAAACAATTAGATGCCATGTAATTTGGTCCTGCTAATTGAATCATCGATAATATGTGCTTTAGTGAAAGTCTGACTTCAGGCGACAGCAGTGTTATTCACCTGTTTGAATTTTGGGGCCCTTGGAACCCAAACTTGATGCACGCCAGAACTATATCACGTATCAGGTTAAGTGCTCAGTTTCACTCTACCCTCTATTGGCGTTAGAGTTGATTTCTATTTGTCTACTTATGCATTAAAATATAGTACCTCTAAAAATTGGCTAGCATTCTGCGTGAATTCTTAGTTCTTAAACACAACTATTGAGTGTTTTAAGTTTTAAATTCTCAATTATTTAAAAACTTACCTATTGTACAATATCAGGTTAAGAGTGCTCAATTTCACTCTGCCCTCTATCGAAATTATAGAGCTGATTTCTTCTTACTTGTCTACTGCTGCATAATAATGTAGTACCTCTAAAATTGACTAGCGTTCTTCATATTATAAAATATTATTACTCTTAGTAACTATGACTGCTTTACATGTATGTTTGGCACTTGCTATCAAAACTGCACAAGTAGGCGTCTGAATACAGTAGAACCTCTGTAAGTTGGCCACCCAAGGGGCTGTACGTCGCAAACTGGTCAACATAGGTGGTTAACATATGGAACGTACGGGGCTTGTACTGACACAGGATTTTAATTCTGGGAACTGCATGTATTTACATTTTACAGTAAAAATGTATCCTTCATGAATCATTCATAAATAATGTTATTAAAATGTTCATAATACAGTACCGTACCAGTTTTGTTAATGTGCTGCAAATGTATGCTGCAATTACACATACTGTACAGTAGTATATGGCGACACTGTAATGTACAGTGTACAGTAAAAGTTTTGCAAGCAGCCAATGAATTTAATAATCCGTGATTACATGTTGAGACCATGCTGGTCAACATACCGAGAGTAAATCACTATTGTGTGTCATAGTCCAAGTGGTCAACATACAACATACAGAGGTGCAGATTGTCAACATATAGAGGTCACCTTCCATTGAGTTAATGTGGTGACCGTCCGGTCAGTTAAAATTGGATCAAAATAAGGA
>JAQGAF010003833.1:0-16119 GCA_034687865.1 Kryphioiulus occultus
ATATGGTCATATACATGTCCATACATGGCACATACATGAGCATGTATGGCATATATAATCCCATACATGGCCATAGTGAACTTTTCCACCCGGGTGCCCAGTTTCACAAGACCAGTATGTCTTCTCCAACAACTCTTTATAATAAAAATTCAATTTATCAATTTTATTCGGATGAAATCTAGGGGAGGAGTGACCAGTGCTCGTTATAGGCCTATAGCTAAAGCCTGTGTTCCCACAGAGTAGACCTACTGTACACTGTACATGCTTTACCGAGTAGTGTTTGTTTCCTGCAAGCTTGCTCAATAAATTTACCCGCATGTATTTGATACGCAGCATAAGCTGCTCATTACCTTTTAAAATATGAGAACACTGTAACTGTGTCTTTATTCGCATAAACCTGAGCTTCTCATCTCAATTTTCATACTATGAGTTTAGAATTACAGGTAGATGTACATGTAAATGTAAAGAGGAATCTGAGGAAATGGCAGGACCTTCTAAACACCAATAAAATGTACTGTTAATCAACTTATCTATCGTTAATTGCATCAGCCGGATCTGCAGTTGCTAAATCATGGCACATTTTCCTCACAACTGGATGAAAAACCACGAAAAAATTATCAGAACCGAGTCCAATATAAACGCATAAATGATTCAAGATGGATGACTACAGCAAGCTTCTTCTTCGTTGCTACGGGTAGTGACGTCAGGCATTAATTAACATTTTCAAATTAACAAATATTATACACAAATTAAAAATCTATAAAATCGAATAGCTGAATTTCAAATTTTAGAAATTTATCGGTTTCTTTAAAATGAGTTTTGAGAAGGAAATCAAATAAAATCAGAAATACTAATTCGGCATTGTCACGATTTCCCAAAATGCATCTAATTAAAAAAATGCCTCAAGAAGTGGCCCTATTACGGAAGCCCAATCGAACAGTGTGTCCGTCGGTCGTCTATCGTACGAATGCGGCATACACAAGTAAATCGGAAGTCTGAAATAAAAGAAGACAAATATGAGGATTAAAACTTACCGGTGACATTCGTAAATTACAATACACAATTTACAATTTTGAATTAGACAGATTTAATTCGACCACTTAAAACAGTGTTATTATGAAGCGCTATAATTTGCAGCATCGCAAACGATACCAGCATTTGTTCCGCTGAAGTGCGTTCAGGGGTTTGTAGTTAAAAATGGCGAGCATTCGTTTACTATATCCTGAAAGCGCACAATTTGATCGCCTATAAATGCAATTGAGAAACTATCGCGCTTTATATAAAGAGAGTTTGACCAGAATTCACGTATCTCGTTATCAAATCCGTTAAGGTGAATAAAATGAATGTTTATTTTTGATTGTAAACCTTGGTTTAATTACATGTATTTGACGGAATAAAAATTAGTAACCGACAGTTCCGAAAATCTACAAATTTTATATTTTATATAGCTTTAAGTTCATTACAATAAGATTTACTTCCACAGAAATGAATTATGATTAATTTCTTTTCAATGTTCGTTTCTGTATAAGATATTTTCTATTTCTAGGATACATGAATATATTGGATACTAGGATATATATCATAGGCCTATATTTGAATGTTATCTTGAATAATTAATGTTATCTATAAATCATATAAAGTAAATAGTTGATATTATTAAGGGTATAATTAAAAGTTCAGTGAACTGGGGTAATTTGAAAACTTAAAATTCGATAGAACCGTCATATTTACACATTTTTGCCAGACATATTTAATTTAATGCAATTATGTACACACGCTCCCTGTTACATTTGCAAATGTGGAGAAAAGTGTTTTCATATTGGTATAAACAAATAAATAATGCTATACAGGTATGTATTTGTTTGCAGGGACAAACGTGATAAAATACTTCGAATGTTCAGTTTTAATCTGTTGTACGAACTAACGCACTTATTGAAAGTCTTCAGTTGAAAACTTTTTTCCCATTCTCTTTAAGCTGATAATCATCATCGAATGATAGACGAGAGTGGAAATGCAGAATGTCTTTTTCAGCTAAATCTTGATGTTTGGTGGTAAAAAAAATACATGTCAGTAATTGTTTACGATCAAAGCAGGAATGTAAGCAGATTTCTGTCCATCTCTTACCGATATATTTTTGAAGCGGTCCAGCAGTGCCACCAAACTCTTCAGGAAGATAATCGGAATGAACCATGGAATGGAGGGACTCTGTATTATTGCCATGAAGTTGGAACTACATTATACGAGGAAAAATTTATCAAAAAACTATCAAATACATCTACCTATCACAGTTTAGATCTTATAAAATGTTCATAGTTCGTATTTTTTTCTAAAAAAAATGCTATTTACACAATTTCCTGTCTGGGTCAAAATTATCAAGAATTTCCTAACCATCGATCATCAAGATTGCTAAATATGTTGAAACATTTTCTCTGTGAAAAAGTTTTGAAATTTTTCCAGACTTAAATTGAAACAGAATTAAACCAGTAATTGTCAGTTGCACGTCATTAAATAAGCCAAGGTTAAATGGAATTAGGATCATTCCTCTAGAATTAACTGGACATTCGTTCATTATCAATATGACAAAAATTTATTTTTTGCCTGTAACAAATTATATATGTAGCGCTTACGCGTTTTGCAAGCTTTTCATTCAGAAAAGCGTGTGCTAAATGATGAACGGCGTTGAAAACAAACGGTGTTTTCCAACAGTGGAATCCCTTTATCCGAAGTGGCAAACAGTCCTGGAATAAATTGGGAAAAATTATCCGATCCTATTTTCAACAAGTTATGCAATATCAAATCCAGCTGAATTTTTAAACATTAACCAATCTCAATCAGATATAACGATGATGAGACAATTGTCTGTTTTAAAAGTATTTGTCTCCTAGTTGGATTATGTGCACCAGAAAAAACTTGCCTGCAACATCAACGATATTTTCCTTAGACAGGCAGGTGAGTAGACACAAGCATGACTGAAACCAAACTTGCTAAAATCGGCCACTAAGTTAATTCCCATCACTTGCGTCTGTTCATCAGTGAGAAGAAAGTCTGCCACAATGGTTGCCAGTTTCATGACATGGTCATAATTGTGTCGAGAAGGTTCAAAATATCCTTTCGAATAACCAAATAATACGACTTTCTGAACAATACTGTACTGGTAACAAATGCGTTGTCTTCAGAAACAAATTATCTTACCCAAGCGAACAATGATTATCCTACGGTCGTTCTGGTCGTATTTCAAGGGAATAAACAGCCTGAAAAATAAGAAAATTTAATCACCGAGTAGTTATTTTTCCATTTCGGAGCGGTTTTTTCATACTAAAGTCCCAGTTTTTTCTGATCTGATTTTGCAACTTTCTAAAATTAGACTTATATTGATGTCAATTTTTTTATTCCGGATGAATTCCTCATTAAAATCGAATTCGAACCTAAACAAACCAGCAAACAGCTAGACTCACCCCAGTTTCAAAAGCTTAAGTATCTCAGGATGTCCAGGGTCGCGGTCCAAATACCACTGAGGAATTGCAGACCTTGATGAGTAATAAGCAATGATCTTTTTCTGACTTCTCTCGTAATCAAATTTGGAATGCCGCAAGATTTTAAGAAGTGTCAGCTTATCTGAAATGAGTAATACGAAGAGTTGTGAACGTGCATTTTTATACATGTTCAGCAAATTAACAGTATTAGAAAAGAATGAAGGAATTTTATTTTGTTAATACAACATCTTATTAAAATTCGTTAAATTTACGTGTATTGATTTTAGTTCACTACTCTTTTACCGACTACTGCAGCAAATAAAACTGTATTTTTTGAAGAAAAAAAACAGCTCTCACTAACTGTACCCTCAGACAACTACTGTAAATACTATACTTTGAAAAGTACATTGATGCTTGGAAAGAAATCACTCAACATAATGTCAACTGTTTCAAGAAATTTCGAGAAGGGCTTAATTTAAGAAAAACGCAGTCAAAGGCTTTGAAAAAGTCTAGACGAAATCTACAATTCGTGTGCTGCGCAATATAGGCCTATATTTTTTTTAAATTACTACAGTATGCATTTCAAATTTTACAATTATTGCATATTATCATGAATCCAATGCAAAAATACACAAGGAGCTGCAAATAAAGTTTTTATTTCTGCACATGACCGAAACACGAAAAATAATGCCAAATATAGGCCCATATGTTTTCAAGTTACCATTCTGCACATAATTGAAATCAGGAATATAATATTTACTACACATTACCACGCTTAATATTTGAAAAAAAAAACACGCCCTTTTAATAAGACAGTGGAATTTCACTATCGACGCCAATTAAAACAGGCGTAGAATTTATATTTTACGATTTGGAATCCATTCTTACCGGAACACGCGGCTCCCGACACAAAGTTCTGTTGCTGTATCCAGCACTTGAGTTTCTCGACGTAAATTTCCCTTTGCTCTACATCCTCATTTATTTCTGCAAAAGCCATTTCTTGTATTTTCCTCTTGAGAATGCACTTGTAATTCTGTTGGTCTTCTGTAATTTCATGAGCCATATTGGAGGACGCTGATCTGTACCAGAGAAATAACTGGCAACCACCAGCATATAACCAAACTAAAATTAATTAACTTTTTCAAGGACTTCTATGAGTTGGCACTGCCAACAAAACCTACCGACTCACCTCAAGCGACTTCAGCTCACCACCACTAAATGCAGGGGAATTATTTTTTCAGTTTCACTCTCAAGGTTATAACCTCATCCAAGTGTCTTTCCTCCTTTATGACGTCAGTAAACTGGAGAATAGACAATAAGCAGTTTGGGGGTGTTCAACTATTATAATTTTTTTGAGATTTAATTTAAAATTTTTATCAAAAATTATCACAATGAAATTGATTTGATTGTCTTAATATAACTTACAACTGCTTTACTTCAACTGCTCAGCAGTTCACAGCAACACAATTCAAAGCACAGAAATTATCAGAGCATAAGCTCAGCTTTCAAATATAGGTCAGTAAAATAATTCTTTTAAGTTCCTAAGGCATAGTGGGTGTAACTAAACGTTTCCAGAAAAAATGATAACTATTCACGGAGAACTTGAAACGAAAGGGAGAGAATTAGGGCATAAATGGGCTGAATTGTTGCAAAAAACGCTGAAAAGATAACTAGGTTCTTGCAAGTTTAAATTTTCAAGTTATATGCTGATGAGCATAACGTTTTCCAAATCTAGAAATGTCTTGAGCTTCCTCGTACAAATTCTCCACCATCCTTCAACTAGCTCGCGTTATTATTCAATAACATCACGATGATCCGATTCCAATTTTCTGTTTTAAAAAATCTATTCAATTCTGAGTCATCGGAGGCAATAACTAAGCTGAAAGTCAACTGATGAAATTCTTGGACAAATGACAATAAGTTAACTTTGCAGGTAGAAGTTCTCCCTTGACACAACTTAATTCTCATGCAGTGCACGTTTAGTCATCAGGTATCTAATCCAAAACGTGTAATTATAGTATTAATAAACATTGGCCAAAGATTTTTGGACAGGCATTGCCCCTGCAGTTGTTTATAAACGCTGATTTAAGAGACTAATTTCAACCTCGAAGAATAGTAGTGAAATGGTAAGCAGGCATAATTAGGATAATTATTTCCTCATTGACACAAAATTTTAAATTAATGGATTATTCCTATCAAAATCGGATAAAAAATGAAGGGTTACACAAACCTACATTTGCAAATAAATAAAAAAAGACCAGAGCGAATTTTTGTTTGAAAAATAGCTGAACAACAAAATTCTACAAAAATAATGCTGACTCATTATTTGGTTGACAATCCCCCAGTCACCCCAGTCATTTGGCAAATTCCCCCAAGATTATGACATAATACTTGAATGTTTCCATAGAGAATCTTCTTAATTTTGAAGGCATTAACACATCACTGACGCTTTTACAAGATAAATAATTTGTTTTCTTGTGCATTACACAATTTTTACAACTGCAGATATTTACATTAATACTCAGCGAATCCTCCAAATTATATGCACCTGCAGGTGTACGAGATATTTTCTACTGGGACTACATTAGGCACAACAAATCGAACTTGGGCAAGGACGACGAAGATTAATCACAGGGTCAAAATTTTCAGAACACTCTAAAGAAAGGTTGCCTTTAGTACGTCCATGCATGTGTACATACACAGGGGGTGGAGGAAAAAAATGGAAGTTCTCAATAGAACTTCAACCGTCGCATTTTATATAGCCAATTTTTAGTACTGACAAACGCTGCCCACTATGAAAAGCAAAATTTAAACAAATATTTAATCAACAAATAAATTTATTTTTCATGTTAATTTGAATCGACATGTCGATAACCAGGATAACAAATTGGAATCATCTACGAACTCCACTGTAACGAGGATGAAATATGTATTAAATAAACTATTAATATATTGCTTAAATGTCCAAAAACCAGTAGAGAAAGTTTCAACACGAGTTTAAATTTAAAAAGTAACAATTAACAATTATTTCTTCAATTTCGTATTATGATCACCCAGTGGCCACACATTTTTTCAGCAATTGCTAAGATGGTGGATAAACGAGTGTACGTGCAAAACCGACTGCAGACTTCCACATAACACTATACATGTATACTAACAGGAAGGCGCGATGTTAAATTGGAAACATGACTCGCAAAAAAATTCAATTGGTTTTCCACAGTTTGTTCTAACCAATGTGTGACTTTTAGATGTAAATTGTTGACTATCGCATTTCTCCATTAATTGCCTGCTCCGTAATTTAATTAAACTTGGCCATGATTTTGGTATAAAGATTTTGATATGGGCAAATTCATTGTACATGTAGCAAATTAGATGTACTATAAGTGTTACTTGATTTTTGAAATTCTCAAGCAGAGACAAGGGATTTTATCAATAGTTAATCAATTAATTGGGTAATTAGTCATTTAATGACAAAGTTATAATTCAAACTGAAGTATACTTTGCATGAACATGAAACAAATTACATGTAAATTACACGTACATCATGCACATTGTAGTTTAACAAGTTGACAAGTTTCCAAATACTTTGCCAACTTTCAATGCATCAAATGGATTCAAACAACCTTGCCGCGTTTGCCGACAACTTCATAGATGGCAGTGCAACTGGCTTCAATATTTAATTCCTTTTTCAGAGAACCAGTTTAAAGTCTGCAATAGGTTAGAGGTTAGCTTGAATACTGTTTAACTATGCAGATCCCGTTCGTTATAACCCTTTAATTTTAAAGCTAGAAGACCAACTGTCCTTATTTACAGACGTGGATCGGTCCAAGGCAATGGTCCTTCGGGAAATACGGGTTTCTTATGACCATCCCTCAACTCCACATTGCACACTAATCGCATATTCAGCTTAGGGTCGAAATAAACTCTGTTGACATAGCGGGAGCGGCTTTCCAGATCCACCAAATTTTCCTCGATGGCGGCCATGGGTGGGCCAGAACCTGCCAAATCTGGTTTTTCTGGATACAAGTCGTCCCCTAATAGAAATTAACACTGTCTTTCAAGGATGCATTCCCATGTGGGATTAATAGAAGTTTGTCTTACCTGGTAAAAGCTGGACGAAGCCATCTTGGGCAATGACATGAACTGGAAACATTGTCGTAAGATTGTTAACGCAACGTTTCTTGGCAAATTTCTCCAGCAAATCGAGTTCGCTGAAATTGAGCAACCTGCACGACTCGTAGAACTGGGGCGGTGGGAATGATATTTCTTTTTGCTTGGCCATCGTCAAAAACTGTGTCGGAGAGCACCACTGAAAAGATAAAAAAAATGAATATAGCTCTCAAAAACAGCTGAAAAAAAAACATTTTTTGAAAGCTAAGAAAATTCGGCTGTATTTTTTAAAATATATAGGAAATTCCGATTTATTCTTTAAAAAAAATTGGTAAGAATTCAAGTCACCACTTCAGAACTTGCTATGGATTTCGGTCGATTTTCCAATCTAGGCAATTCATTAGCACTTAGGCCTACAATTAATTTTGGGCCGATTTGTTACAGTCTGCAGTAAAACTAAAAAAATCATCAGAACGTAAATTTAACCTGTTTTATTTATCAAAATCACTCACCAGATGGTTGCTGATTTCCGTTCGGCTGTAAGATACTGCAGGTCTCTCATTGAGCGTGCACAGGAAAAAGATGGACTCGAATCGAGGCTTCATGTGGGCCGGAGTTAGCCAGTTGGACCATTCGTGGAGGGCCCACACATCAGGGCAGCAGTCCAGTTCCAGACAAAGATTCATAAACTCAGCAGCATCTTTTTGCACCCTCTCCTGCCACACTTTAACATCGTCTACACGGTGCGTCTTGACTGGTTCCTCCAAATTAACAACATTCGGTCTAGCAAACAACACTCCACACTCCTCAAACGTTTCCCTGATGGCAGCTAAGCGCAGAGCAAGTTCTGGAGGTAGTCTCGTTTGAGGGGGCTCAAGGGTCCAATCGTAAGAACTGGGCCCGAGCACATTGGGACGTGGTTCGGGGATGCGCCCCACCAGCATATTCACTTCTGATACCCCCTCCGGGCCTCGCTTTTCGAACACTTCCCACCATTTTGCCGAAAAATCTGCTTTCTCCACAAGACCACCAGGGAAGACATAAGCGTTGGGCCAAGCCCCCATTGACTTGCTCCTCCTCAGCATCAGCAGTTTATAATCTTGGTCGCCGATGGTGCTCAATGATGCAACCTTCAAAGAGTTGCTCAGAGTCTTGACCTCGCCACCGACATTTGCCAATTTCGTTGCTATTATCAACGTGGCAGCCTCTCTCCATAATCGCGCCATTCAATGCCGTAGTAAACTAAAATTGGGGGAAAAAACAACAACCACAAATCACATATTGCTGCAATCGCCAATCGGCTGTTCATGCCGATTCCTAGCTGTACAATTTGGATACTGTTGGAATGAACTTTGGGATAATGATGTTATTCCCATGCTTGGTGATTAGTTGAAGCGTCTTTCTATTTCAAACCTAGAGGGCACCAATTTGAATTTGTTCCATGTGCTGCAAAGTTCCATTTTCGGTGTTCTAAAACTTTGTACAGAGTAAAGCCTAATTGTTTCAGTCAAAACGATTTTGCCTTTTTGCTTTAAATATTGCAAGTGAAGCTGATAGTCAGTGTTGGACAGACCTTCCATCTACATTCTGCAATAGATACACGCATTCTTGGATCTAACATCTTTTAAACACTCAAATAAATTAGGTGCCGTTTAATGTGATCTACGGAGCAGGATTCCGGTGGTACTGTGTCTGTAAGTTGGGCCAGGATTCGGTAGCCGGGTGTCATTGCCTCTCTCCTCTTGTTCAGCATTTCGCTGACGTCCGAGAAGAGATCTGGCAGTGCTTGGGCCTGTGCACTTAGTGGTACCCCAGTTTTCGGGTCTTTGTCATCTAACCTCGGGCAGCGACGTAGTATTTCGGCGCGAACTGACTGCTTTGTATTGGGATCATGTTCGGGCAGAATAACTTTGGTCCGTAAGTGTTCACCCCACACAGCAATCTGAGCATCAGTAGCTGCTGGGAATGGTGAGGACTGGCACGCCGTGATAGTCATCCATGGTGACCAGTAAGGAAGCTATGTGCTGTAGAGGCTCGAGCACCTGCATGGCGTCGGAAACTGACATGTTGTTGTCGTCAGACATGGTCGAGTGGGTCAATAGTGTGGACGATTCGGCCTTATATATGGACCAGAGCGACGATGTAAGCGGGGTTGGTGGAAAAGGGGAAGTGTCCATCTCCCAATCGCCAATCACGAGTGGACCGTGGTCATCTTCATCGTCGCTCAGTCCATTACTTATAGGGGTGTCGTGTATGATGTCGGGCGACAGACTAAGAAATAGAACAGAGATCTGCATATCGATCCCAGGATTGCTATGGGCTTCGGACGAAAGCCAGCATATAATTTTGTGTATTCAATCAATAAGTCATCGTCAGTCTGGGTTTCACCATTGTTGTAAAACTTCTGGGCTATGACATCGGAGTACTTGGTAGCCATCTTGGGCGGCCAGCCACGCTGTCTCAGAGCCATTGCCGCTCGTGCTAACTAGTAGAACGTGGTACACTCAGCATTGGGCCTGCCGGTATTGCAGTGGTTGAGTTGTCGCAGTTCCATGAAATGGCTGACCACTGCATGTCTTCTAACGTAAGCACATAGACCATCATTAACTATCCCTTGCTGGATCACGAAATCGTTGACCATTCCCCAGAATGCGACTAGCACTGGTGCTCCAAACTCCTCGTTGATTGTTTTGAACGAGGTGGTGAGATCTACCATGATGATGGCCTGGAAGTGCAACGGAGTTATAACATGGCGACCAGATCTGGTTTGGGGTACAAGACAGGGAACTGGGTTTTCAGCTTCCCCATCGCTGGTATCCATTTCTGTTAGCAGATCATCCTGCTGGCTTTCCGAGACTTGTTTAGGTGGTCGTATCCGGGGTTGGTTGCAGACAATTGGGTATGTATCCGCGATGGTGATCTTATTGAGCTGGCGAAAATCCATGACCAGTCACAGCTCATCCGTCCCTCCATGTTTGGGAACTAGAATGGATGGTGCTGCCCATTCAGACGTGGATGGGATGAGATATTCCTTTTCCAATAGTCCTTTTCAAATGTCGTGCATTTGCTGCTTCTGTTTGGGTGATTTTGCAAACAGCTTGGATGCATATGGAACAGCCCCCTCGACCAGTTGGATCTCCTGGGGTACTACCTTAGCAGGTCCTTTTAGAATATTGAATATGGCCCGATGACGATGGAGCGCTGCTCCATCGTTCCTTCCTTGAACCTTCCTTCATGTTTACTTCCTCTCGTTCAGTAGCATTCAGCTTGGTACCCTCATCTGGACGTAGGAATATTTCATCAATATGAATTGACTGGCACACAGGGGTAACCCCTGCCGGGGCAACTTCTTTGGAGTTGCCAAACGGTTGTGTAAACCAGGAACGAAATGGGACATCAATGAGTATTCCAGCAGTCGTCATGAAATCCAGACCCAGAAGGAGCATACCATGCTCATACGATTGCACTAACATTAGTTGTATGGAAAAGTCTGTGCTTTAATGGAGATGGTGGTTTCCGCCACGTGAATGGTGATGCGAGAGGGTGCCCAAACTGCCAGCTGGGCCCTCCATTGGCAGGTGGTCATAGGCACACCTTGTGCTTCCAATTTTTCAAGTAGGTGTCTGTCAGCGACTGAGGCATTAGATCCGGTGTCGAAAACCGCCATGACTGGGATACCACTGACCGTGCAAGCAGTGTGAATGAATGCACTATCCGTGTCCTTGATATTATGAGACAACACGATAGTTTCGTCTTCGATTTCCATCATGTTGGTCTTGAATCCTTTGCCACATTCATTGGGGCACGAATACCTTGTAACATTTCTCATGCCACAAACCGAGCATCCCGGTGAAGGGTGTATGTTCGGTGTCGATGTTCATAGACTTGTTGTCCACTCCATATTTGTACAGTGTTAACACCTTGGCGGTTTTGCCATCAGGATCACCGGCAGTGTCTGTAGAAGTTGTCAACCGTGGACGGTCGTATCTACGGCCCCAGGAGTGAGCGTCCGTGAGAATCTCCTCCCTCAAATGAGCAGATTCCCATAGGCATGAATGGTGTTTATTTTGCGTTTCGAGATCCCTTGTTTGATCTGCCAATGAAGACCTTCAAACATGATGTCAACCATCTTGTCTTCCGAATACTTCTTATCCAGAAAATGAAATAGATCGGTGAGGAAATTGAAGAACTCTGTGGTGGGCTGGCCCTCTCGCTGTTGTGCCCGTAAGAGACAGGATCGAATGGTAGAATCCGATTCCGATCAGACGAATCTCTGGTGGAGACGTTTAATGGCATCCTATACAGTCAATATTTTACCGCAGTGAAGGCCCACCATGGCGAATCCATAGGATGGCTTTCACGGCATGTTTGTCTGGTAGATTGTACTCTTTGACCACATCTTGAAGAAGAGCAGCCCAACCACCAAAATTCTCCTTTTTCCCGTGGAAGAATCCCACTTGCTTAAACATCTTGGCAATCTCTTTTTTTGTTGGAAATATTGAAGCTGGCTGATCTTCATCGTCGTCTGCATCAGCATTCAGTTGGTCCATCAGCTTGTCAAACCTGGATAGTACTGGAGGCGTTGTGTAGACGCTCGATTTGGATGAGATCCTGATGGCTGATTGTCCATTTTGAGAGTAGTAATGCGGTCCATTGGATCACATGGTAATGGCTTCGTCTTGGTCTTTTAGGTGGTTTTTCATCCTTTTGCAGGGTTGTCAGTGAAACTGGCACGGTAGTGGTAGATTTAAGTTTTTTACCGGCTACAGCCAAGCGATCCTCTAGTTCAGCAATATACACATCCGCCTTGGAGAGATGTTGTTTATCAGTGTTGCATTCTTCCTTAAGTCGGGTAGTGGATAATTCTGCTTGAGGTTGAGCTATGTCTGACTCGGATCGGGCCTGGACTATGGAGTTCTCCAAGCGTCAATGTGGAGTGAGGTTTCGTTCATGAATTGAGACAGGTCCGGATAGGAATCAGCCAATTGGATAACCGAATCAGGAATGATGACAATCGGGACCTCCATGAGCTGAGGTGATGGTATAGTTGACCTAGGAGAGTGCTTGGAAGACCATGGAGATCCTCTTGGTAGTGGAGAGTGGTGGTTATTAGATGCCTTGGCTTGTGGTTGTGGGTTCGTAAAGGTTGGGTGCCAATTGCAAGACTAGACGACTCTTTCGGATCGGGCGGGCGAGCTTCTTGAACGGGTCGGCGGCCTTTCCACTGGAGGTGTCGATTGCCAGTCTTGGGTGAGCAGGTGCTCACAGGGTTGAGAAGTGTCGGGCAGGTTGGTCGAGCGGCCTGATCGACGTAGGTGAGGATTTCAGCAGATGTCCTTGGTTCCCTGTGATGGTATCGGGGAGCAGGAATGCCTTTGTTGATGATGAAATGACTCAGGTTGACACTTGGTTTTAAACAAGTCAAACTAAACTTTATTCAATCTTGATTTACAGATGCAGAGTGATTGCAACTGAGGTCCACGAGCTGAGGAGCAGACTTTGCTGACCAGATGTAGATGAGCTTGTATGAGTTAAGCTACCTGAACCTTCTTGCGTTCAGTATTTATAGTGTTTGGGAAGATGGACGTAGCTTAGATGGCTTCGTTCATTTCATAATCTGAGTTAAGAACCACACCAGGGGTGCAATCTACTGGCAGAATAATCGTTACACTTGTTGTTTGATACTGTTTTGAATTCGAGAATTTTCCAAATATTTCCCTGAAGTTGACGAAACACAGAATTTTGATACCTGACCTTATGGAAATTCATGTCTCTACCTGAAGATACTTCCTCGGGGGGGAGGCTCTAATCCCATGTCTTATGCGCCCCTTGACCCCAAGTTTATTGGGGACGAAAGTTTAAAAATCGATGACTTCTTGGACCAATTTGATTCGGTTCGAGAATATGCCAAATGGCAAGACGGATTGTGCATCACTATATTACTGAACAAGCTACAAGGCATAGCCTCAGACTTCTGGACAAATAGTCCAGAATTTAAGGTTGGGAAGTCCTATTCTGAGGTGAGGGAAGCCCTCCTGTCACTTTCAAATCATTAACCCTAAAATTTAATGCTTTTGGTGCCCTCAAACAAGGTACAAATGAAAAACTAAAGGCTTTTGCTAACAGACCACAAAGGAAAGCTCACAAACTTTTTGGAGACCAGCCTACGGAAAGGGAAAAATCTCAAATTTTGGGACAATTCTAGGCATGTTTACTTCCAAATTTCTGGAGTATGTTACCCACAAAATCCACAAAATCCAACGAGGAACCCTCTGAAATTTTGAGAATTACTGAAAATATGGCAAGTTTCGAGGGAGGGATGGCGCCATGACAAAACAAATTGCCTTACTAAGCACCTTAAATAAATCAGGGTTGGCCCCAGAAAACTTAAGCTCCAAGTTTAGCTATAACGCTCCCCCCATCAGAAATTGAAGCCCCCAAGGAGATGGCTGTGCAACCATACCCCTCAGGCGTCAGGACTCTTCAGTATAATGGGATGCTTTGCAAGATCTGCGGAAGACCAGGCCATGCAGCTTCTAAATGTTACCATCGAGGGAACCCCAGGAATTTTCACAATGAAATTCCTCGCTCCGATCAAGGCCACATTCCCCCGCCTCACCGATTTAATTCTCAAACGAGGTATCTGGACCCCAAACCAAATTGGCAATATGGATTCCGTCCATACAATCCCAATCAATCAGGAGGTGATCAGCCCAGGCCATACCAGGCAATTTCGTCCGAAAACTTGCAGCAAAACGGTCCCCAGCAATTAAAAAATCCCCCGTATTGCTGTTATACCTGTGGAAAGCCAGGGCATTTTGCAAGGGATTGTTGGAGTGACCAATCTTTTAGCCAGAAATGATTTTTAAACTAAGTAGGCAATCGAATACAGTCCCCAAATCTCGAAAACTCAGGTGCAACTGAAACCTTGATTTGTAAAACTTTCTTGGGAGAACTAAAGCAAAAAGATGTTGAAAGAGCAATATGACCTGACCTAATAAATGCTCACACCATTTTGTGAGACCCGATGGCTTTTCGAGGTAGCAAGCTGGTCCGGTTGATGTTCTGGCTGGCTTGTACTCGGGGATGGTCGCTGGTCGGCTCTCGGGGAAGGTTTATAGATTCCCGTGAGTAAGGATTTAAGCAGGGCGGCTCTCGAGACGTCCTGGCTCCTTGAAATGATGGTCGGGAGTCTTGGTACTCCTCGAGACAGGGTCGGGGAACCGTTGTCCAAGTTCCGGTGAGGTTCGGGGAAGATTTATCTTCTCCGAGGTGATCCAACATCATCCTCAACAACATCATCCACACCGACTTGTTGACTCCAGGATCTGGATGGACGGAGTACGGGAGCTGCCAGAAAAGAATTTACTGTGAACTCGAAAGATGGCTCGAACAGAAGCAATGTTCTATAGCCATCAAAAACCAGGACAATCTATGTATGGCTCGAAGCATTGTGGTAGCCATGACCCACTACAATGCAACACAACCAGATTCAACTGCAGAGCATAAAAAATACCACAAGAGAATCAGTGATGGACGTCGACCACCTCAGCGTGTGGAGGCAATACGGCTCTGCCAACAGGCGGGTGTAAACCCTGATGAACCTTGTGGGCTAGACGAGGCTCAAAAATTCCAAGACTTGCTAAAGCCTCTTAACTTTCGGTTACACATCTTCAGCGCTGAAGCGAACTTCTCAGCTGTCTTTGTGGGACCCAAGACATGTGAAAAGCACATCGCCTTGCTTTATCATAAAAAGCACTTTATGGTGCTAACTCATATGACTGCTTTTTTCAATGGATCCTACTTTTGCTGGGAGTGTCTGAAAGGTTAGTTTACGACTATTATACATTAAAAAGATGTATTTGACTAATGACTTATACATGTCTGCTTTTTATTTCCAGCCTACGACCACATCGACAGACATAGATGCACAAAGAAATGTGTTTTATGTAACGATGCTGAGTGCAAGCCTGTCCAGAACGCCCCTTCTCTTAAATGTGAAATGTGCAATCGTTTCTTCAAGGGAAACGAATGTTTACGACTACATACAGCAAATGGCACATGTGAGAGTATTCGCCGGTGTCGTAAATGTGGACTTACGAGCTATGCAAGCAAAGCCCATACGTGTGGGAAAACTCAATGTAACATCTGCAAACAGATGGTGCCAAGAAACCATCGCTGTTTTATGCAGAAACCAAAAATCGTAAATAACCGAATTGACCGAACCACGAAAAAGAAAACGCAAACAAGTGCACAAGAACAACCAGCCATTTTCTATTTCGACATGGAGGCAATGCAAGAAACTGGCACCCACATTGCAAACCTTGTTGTGGTTCAGAATGAAACGGGCCAACAACAAGTCTTCAAAAATGATGCAGATGGCAATGCACGGGACAAATTTTGTAATTGGGTTTTTAAAGAGCATTGTGGGTTGCCTTTGAAAAAAGAATTAATTTTCATAGCCCATTATATGAAAGGATATGATGGCTATTTCGTTTTGGACTATTTGTACAAAAACAACATGTTTACTCCTGAT
>JAQGAF010003834.1:0-16117 GCA_034687865.1 Kryphioiulus occultus
CAAGAAATTCAATTTTACAATGATGGTGGTTGTATCCACCCTAATGCGGCGGTAATTGCCGATTAAATTGGGTTGATTGATTACACCCCACTACCACATGGTATTCAGTTACTGATAGTAGGGTACTGAGTTGAATTGAATTGACTTCCAGACATCCCTTGCAATACTCTACCAGATGTTCCCTGACAAACTCCAAACGTGTTCTCCACATTCTTCCAGAATATCCTTGGTTGACCTCTCCAAACGTTGCTTGCAATACTTCCAGACTTTTCTTGCAAGTTGCAAAACTCATTCAGATATCCTTGAAAGAATATTACAGACCTCCAATGCTTGACATCTCCAAACGTTGCTTGCAAGACTTCCAGATTAGTCTTGCAATTTGCACCGCTAGACATTCCATGCAGGTTGCAAGACTCATCCAGACTTTTTTGTAAGAATATTCCAGACTTTAATTGCATGACCTCTCCAAACGTTTCTTGCAAGCATTCCACACTTTGCTTGCAAGTTGCAGGACTCCTCTATAGACCTGCCATGCAGGTTGCAAGAGGAGTTTTGCAACTTGCAGGAAACGTCTAGAGGAGTAACTTGCAAGTAGCCTGGAGGAGTCTTGCAAAGAAATTCTTGAAGAATTTGAAGGACACGTATTTAGTCTCTGCAGGTTGAAATAATCCGCCAGATTTTCCTTACATTACTCCGCCAGAGATTGCTTGCAAGACTCCTCCAAACCTGCATGACATACTTCCCTTGTCTCTTACAGACAGTTCTTGCAAGATTCCTCCAAAGGAGTTTCTGGCTTCTTCCAGACTCTCCTTCCACGTCTTCCCCAGATTCTTCCAGAACTTTCTTAAGCATTTCTAAACGTATTTTCCAATTTCTTCCAAAGGTCTCTACTTGATGTCCCTATGGACCAATGCTCCAGACGTTTGCCACGCACGTTTTCAGAGCAATCGAACTCCCCCAGCTGGAAATCGACTTTGCGCCACCTGGCGATCTGCGGTGTTGTCGGTCCATTGGCGAACGCCTCCCTGCAGCTGCTCGTCCATGAATTATTAAATTTTAATTACTGACCATCCATTTTCAGCCCGAAAACCTCGTTACTTATTAACCAACATTTTTGATGCACGGTCGGTCAGAGGCGTCATTAAGCGCAGCCGCCAACTTGAAATTGATAACATTTTCTGGCCAATTAAACTCCTTTTTTCTCTGGATATCAGAGGCACATATCCCTAGTCGGATCCATATTCCTTATTATTTTATAAATATTTAACTCGGTTGCATTCGTTCGATCCCGAAGTAATTTGACAGGAAACGGCAACTTTCAAGATGGCGGCCAGTGATGGATTCGCAGAGGCAACCATAAATCGAGATTAGGGGAAGAAAAATGAAGGATAACAGAATTTGAAAAGAGATTCACTGAAATTGACCAACCAATCATAAATCACAAAAGATGCGATTTGGCCAACACGAATCACATGGTTTAAGGCGCAAGGGACGCCCATAAAATATGTCGTAACACGTGAATTACACCTCCAGTTTAATTTCATTGAAATTAGGATTTCTCAAATTTTCAAAATGGTTAATATCCTAACGCATCTATGGTGACTGCTAATTTGTGAAAACAAAATTCTCCTGATTTTTCCAGGTTCAAAAAATGCATTTGTTTGTTTGTGGAATTTTTAACGTTGGCCTACCAAACAAATACATCACAAAAACTGATATTCTTTGAAAAATCTTACCGGAAAAAAACCACCAAGAAACATTTCAAGAATTCTTTTTATGGAAATAATACTAATCGCCAATGCAAGATTAATTTAGGAGTCCCACAGGCAAATTTTTAGAAAAAGTTAATCACAAATGTTGAATTTTAACGGAATTTTAGGGGAATGGTAGAACTGATTATCAGGTCAATCATTTTTGCGCTGACTTCTTACAATTATAACGTACAAACACAAAATGCAATTTTGATACTGAAAAATTCCTGGTTTCAATTGAAATTTTGCTGAATTTTCCAGGTTTCCCAGGTTGAATATAAAATTCCCTAAGGTTTCCAGGTTTCCCCAGGTTGGTAGTCACCATGTTAAAGGGGACGTCCATAAATCACGTCATATTTCCAACATTATTTTTTACGTCATAGACCTTCCAGAAGATTACCCTACCGCCACGTTAGGCTTATTTCTGAACTTAACTTTCGAAGAAATTCTCTCTCAAAAACAACTCGAAGAAGAGGGGACAAAAAGGGACCAAACTGAGACTTGACAAAAAATCCTGAACTGCTTGTGTGCCTTTCAGAAAATGCTGCTCCCCTTAATCCACGCCTTGGACTACTGAATGAGGGGCCCCTGAAGGAATCCTGCTTCTAAATAAAGCCCTATTGAAAGTGGACCTCTTGGAAAAGGTCTCAAGCGTGAACGGAAAATCAATGTAAAAGGGGGGGGGGACGAGAGGTGTATTCACAAGCCAAATTTTCGTAAGAGTGAACGAAAACGTCATCAATTAAACCAAAAATTTGAAAAATGACTTTATACGATGTTCTCTGTACGTCCTCTAAGCGCCCTCTGTGGCACCTTGGGAAAGGTCAACATAACCTCGGGTCAGACTACGTTCTCCTATATTTTTTTCCGATTAAATCAAGTTTTAATAGTAGAGGTAATATTACATGGTTCATACCAAAATTTAACTTAATTTCCCTGACATTCCCTGACCAAATCTGATTAATTTCCCTGACATCAAATCAAAATGTCACAAGTAATTAAAATTAACTTTATTTACAACACTACAATAACTTTTTTTGTACTTTTTTGTCAGGATGACTAGCCAAATCTTCAATTAAATTTTCCTGACTCTTCCAGGTTTCCCAGACACTTTTTGAAAAATTTCAAGAAACAATTTTTGCAGATTTGATCCAAGCAAATATACATGTACCACATGACGGAAATTTTAGATCTGATCACGAAATGATGGAATTAGCCCATAATGTGAAAGAAGAAATAATACTTTTTTGAAAATTAACAAGAAATATTGGATTTTTAGTGTATTAATACTAATAATGATGCGAACACTAGTGGTTGAAACCATTAGATCTCAAACGCTGCATTTTGGAGTCTTCTTTGAAATATTAAAAAACACCGTACGAGAATTTTTTTTAAACAAAAATTTTAGCTGAATTTTTCAACCAATTAAAATTCATGCATTTCACAAACAGTGGCACCAAATTTTTGGCGTTCAAGAATGCGACATATGCCTACGTACAAATGCTATATTTATTGCTTATCATATACACGTACCTGTCAAAACAGGAACTTGGACGCAGATTTTCGTAAGGAAACAGAAAATTTAAATTAGTCTTTTTAAAAATGACAATTTCATTATTAATTTCGCCACAGAATTTCTTAACATCTCTTGATTTTTGCTTGCCAATAACTTATTATGCAAAATGTATTATATTTCTTGATTTGTTGAATTTCGCTGACTGTTTCAAAGTATATCCATTTTTCCTGCCGTTTCCATGCTTTTTAAATATCACAAATTTTCATTAGGAAACAGCACATTTGGATTATTTTTTTTAACAATTTCATTACTAATTTCCCCACAGAGAAGCTTGTCATCTCTTGAATTTTGTAACTAGCTACGTGTAATGCATTGTACACAAAATGTGTATTTAAGTTTATATTTATTTATAGAAATTTTTCTACGCTATCCTTTAAAAACATCTGTTGCCAATACTTTTTTGGTGCCACTGAATGTGAAATGCATAAATTTTCATTTGTTGAATGTCTCTGGCTTTATCAGGCATTTCAAGTTTCCTGAAAATTCCAGGTTTTCCAGATATGGGGGACCCCTGTTTTCTTTGAAATTACGATTGAAATTAAACAGTTTTATAGTCAACTGATTAACAACAAACTCAGTCTGAAGTGTTGTTACTCTGTCTTAATGGAAGTTTGGTACACTCCACTAATAGGCTTTCATTAAATTGACAATTAAAAAAGGTGTAAATGAATAGCAGCAGACAGTTGGGCGGTGAGGTGGCTGACATTTGAAATTTTGCTCCAAATTTCAACAATGGGGCTTCACCTGAGCCGGATATAAATGCCCCTAAAATACATTTTGCGTGCTTTTTCGACTGGAGATCCGTGAAGTGAACATAAAAAACTTCGCCAATATGATTTCCTCTTGGTAAAAAGTCACCGAAAAACAAGGGGAGGAGGAGGACACAAAGCACGTCCGCCATGCATCCATGGCGCCACATGCATCAAATGAAAAACAACCGAAATAAACAACGAAATTTACGAAGTAAACAATATTTAGCGTAGACAACGTAGTTAATAAATAATTTCTACTTGAACCTTTGAAAATTGTTTGGTTTCACGAACGAAGCACCTTTTTAATTTGCGCCATTGACTTCTGAGGCACCCTGTATACCCAATTTATTAGATTGTTATTGAAAGTTGTTTTTGAAAGAAAAATAATTACAGCAAAAGTAAGATTGATAAATAATGGGTTTAAAAGCCTTTTAAATCAATTTTTTTGTTTAAAAAATTTTAACCGAATCTTAATTTGGGTTGATGGATTACACCCCTTACCACATGGTATTAAATTATTAACAGTAGGGTACCGAGTTGAATTGAACATTAAGCACCCTGTATGCACGTACCCAATTTATTAGATTTTGTTTTTGAAAGTTATTTTTCAAAGAAAAATAACTAGTACAAGTAACATTAATAACTTAGATAAATTTATATTTTTGTCTCAATAGTGGGTTGAAATACCTTTTACATCGTTTATTTTAAAAAACATTTTAACATTCTACACCCTGTACGCACGTACCCAAATTATTAGATGTTTTTGAAAGTAGTTTTTGAAAAAAAGTAACTAAAGTAAAAGTAACAATAAAAACTTAATTACTTAAATTTATATTTTTGTTTCAATGGTGGGTTCAAATGCCTTTTAAAGCATTTTAAACACATTTTAACATTAAGGAGAACATAACGATAGTAAAAGTAATATTAATGAATTAGTTCAATTTATATATTTTCATGTCAACAGCGGATTCAAATGTTCTAGACTGTTTAAAAATAACTTTTTGGACATTTTAAATGCGGAAATTGAATTTGGGCGAGAGCAATATCGTGACTTTCATCGTTTTTAAGATGCATTATGGGCACCAAGATTAAATGAGTTTCACCCTATAATAAAGTCTAAAAGATGTTTTTTTTCGCTGGCTGCACATCAGCACTGGACGGTGACATCAAAAACGTCAACTTATTCGTCCATTGTGACCAGCCTCCCTTCTGCCCAAGGGTCAACAATCGAGAACTTTGCACACAAAATTCAGAAATGTATATACTGAATGTAAGGAAAACCTTGAATAAAAACGCAGTTTTCAATGTCAAGTAGCTCTGAAAAGTAGCCAGATGGGGTTCAGAAGCAGTCAACAATAGAAAATATGACAGAAAATGTCGAACTAAAGTGACATTTTGAACTTTTTGCTGACCATGCCATGATATATGCAATATTTATAATTTTCCATTATTAAGCATTTTAGACAAGCTATCGAAATACCTAAGTTTGTCAACGATGCCTTCAGTTTTCACACAATAAAGAGAACTTTCAAAGTGCACCAAACTTATTATTATTACATTATTAGTTACCCCATGAATCTATGACTAGGGTGGAATTTTGAACTTTTGATGACCTCTTTATACTGTTTACATTATTTCTTCGTATCATCAACAATTATTTGTTAGCCAGGTTAGCTAAATGCCAACTTTGGTAAACATTTACATGTCTCCAATTAAGTTTTCGTTACAATAAAGGGGCTTTAAAAACTTAGGAAATTTTACCAAACTTATTATTGTTGTTATTTACAGTACTTCTTGAAACTAATGACATTGAAAGTAGTCAATAAATAAAGAGTATTCAATGAGAAGTTGTAAGAATAAATCTAAAAACAGCTACATGCCTACATGTATACACGTTGGTTAAAATACCTAAATGGCTACATTGATGTAAGATTTCGATATCTAAAGTTTATTACAATTAAAAACT
Organism: Kryphioiulus occultus; assembly: GCA_034687865.1. Lineage (NCBI taxonomy): Eukaryota > Metazoa > Arthropoda > Diplopoda > Julida > Julidae > Kryphioiulus > Kryphioiulus occultus. Next base: position 6,046 of record JAQGAF010003834.1, read on the forward strand.
TTCAAAACTCATTAAAGTTTGGTTAAATTGTAACATTATTATTACATGGGCATTATTACATGTATGAATAAGTTTAAAAACATTAATTCAGCTAAATGCCAACATGTTAGTTTTAAAAATATACGTTTGTTAAAGGTTTCCATTTCTCCAGTTTAATACAATAAAGAACTTTCAAAACGTAATAATAAGTTTGGTTAAATTTTGGTATTACATTAATTCATGAAACTAACAACATGGAAAAGGGTGGATAATTAAATAGTTTTCAATGAGATGTTGTATGACTAAGTTTACAATCATTAATTCAGCTAAATGCAATCTTTTTTAATACCCAAATACCTGCACGTTTGTCAAAATTTAACAATAATGATAAGTTTGGTATTACATTTCCTGAAACTAACAACATGGAAATTGGTGACTAAACAGTTTTCAATGAGATGTTGTATGATTAAGTTTAAAAAAAATTAATTCAGCTAAAATTATACATGTTTTTTTTAAAAAAAAATACCCAAATACCTACATGTATACGTTTGTTACAGATTTGCATATCCCCAGTTTACTATAACCATTCAAAACAAATCAAACTTTGTACTGGTATGACTATTAACATCATGGAACTAAGGACATGTTGTTTTCAAAACTTAAGAATAATTAGACCTAATTAAATATGGCTTTCAATTGGTTAAAAAATAAAAGAATTCAGACATGATAACTGGTAATTAACGAATGCTGTGACCTGGTTAGCTGAAGAGCTACTAGATTGAACCTTACAAATCCACTTTGGACACAAGTTAGGCTTACATTTTGGGACCAGAAAGGCACGGGCCCCTTTTCTGGCCCCTTAAATTCCCTCCTTTTGATGGCAAAACTGGTAGCACGTAAATACAGGGTGGAATCGCGATGAGCAAACAGGTCCTTAAAATTGAAAAGGGTCCCCTTTTCTCTTTCTCGCTTTTCTGCTTTTTCAAAGGACTTTTTTTAAGGCAAACCTTTACAATGTGGGAGAGATCTTGAAGTAGAGCAACAGATAAAAGGGATGGGTGGGGAGGAGGTTAACGAAAATTGGGACCATAAGCATATTGGTGTAGGGCCATTCCACAAATCCGTTCCAAAAATCCACAGAAATTATCACTGCATTTTTAATGGAAATCATAGCTATCCCAACTTTTTTTTTGTCATCCTAAACTCTTTTACACAACTTTAAAATCCCACAAACGCTTCATTTCCGAAATTTTCCACTACATTTTGGCCTAGGTCAAAGGTCACATCTAATAAAGCGACGTGAATTTCACATTTTTACTACCAATCTGGATTCGTGGGGGAAATTTCACAGGACGAGGGTGTCCCAAGCAGAAAAGTTTTCTTACAAAAGCGTAGTAAAAGGGCTTGGCTCCCAACCTGACCTTTGACCCCCGTTGGAAGGTTTCCCCCTAGTGACTGATTCTCGCAATTTCTCCCCGCCAATGTTATTATTATGGGCAGGCCCCTTTGGCCCTTTTCACTCTCGGCACGGGCTTGGTTTGTCCTCGCAACATTCACTCGTTTCTTGGGGCACAATGACACCGCAGGCACGGTTGACCCCGCCCAAATAACCAAAGGGCACGGGAAAAATAGGGGCCCTAGGGAAAAACAACATACAGCGCCCCCTAACGGTGACACAGTCTTGACGATGGCGCAGCATTTGGCCAAATAGTGGGAAACCGGTTTGGGTCATTTGTCATGTTTTGTGTTTGGTACCTGGATTAAAGGACATAACCCGCCTTGCACCATGAACCATTAAAGGTAACGGCCCTTTAACCTCTGATCATTAAACTCTTAGATTCCTCGTTTGAGGAAGTACAGGGTTCATCCAGAGATGGCATTTTCAGCTTTCCTTACTTTTCCCTGATTTTACCAGGTTTTAGTGCAAATTTCCCTGATCACCCTGGCCATTTAAAATGCAAAAATATGGCATGCTATATTTATAGATTATTACATATAAACAGGAGATATAACAAATTTTCCACAGGAAACAGTAAATTTAGATCAGTTTTCTTAGTTTACTTTATAGGATTGCTTATCTTCTGTTGATTTTGTACTAATCACTAACTAGCTATGCAAAATTTGAGGAATTTTCCTGACTTTAGTTACTAGAATCATATTTTCCCTGACTTTTCCACGTTTACCAGATCTGGGGAGAACCCTGAAGTAGTCAAAACAATGATTCTATGTCCATTAACACACTTAATTTCATGATATTCAAAAGACTACTGAATAACTGCGCAAAGACATCAGAAATGTGATGTTACTTTTAACCGGTTTCGTTTTTGGGAAATATTAATTAGTTGGTGGATAAACTTATTAAAGATAAACGTCCATCAACAAAGAGCCATTAAAACCTTAATGGCTTAAAATTAGTAATATCGACCCTCATTACGCTTCAATTCACTTCAGTACCCAATACAGTATACCCTGACTAAACAACATGTAATATCCACAGGACCAGTGCTGAATATTGATTTAGAGAGGATATTAATTTAGGCAGTATGTGTTCAGACGTGTTCTACTGTATACCGTTTAGTACTGCACATCAGTAAGCCATCATTCCAACTTACACGTACATTTACGGTTAAGATCCTCCCCACGGCCCAAGGGACCCCGCGATAACCAATTAGAAAACGCGCGTGCATTCGAACGACCAATAATCGCTAAGTGGTGCGCGTGGTGTGGCACAACACTAGGCTAAAAGCTGGAAATTCGGCCTTTGGGGGCCTTCGAATTAGGGCGCATGGCTCGTCGCACCAATTTGGGTGCAACTAGCGTTAATTTCACTTGTTGTATATTTAACGGCAAGTTTGACGCATGCATTCAGTCAGACACAGAAAAATATACCGTATTGGTACAGGTGAAACGAAGGTCGAATGAAGGGCACCCTACGAACGCAGCTCCCACCTGTTGATCAGCTGCCGTGGCGCTTATCAATGGTGCGGGACACATCCTTCGGAGCGAACCTTTCATCGAAAAATTCAGCTGTTTCCTCCACTAATTGCACGGTTTAGTTGTTTAGACGTATTTAGATATACGGCAAAGGGTACATTAGGCAGCCATTTTTTTAGGTCTTCGAAATTCGAATTCGATTTTGCCGTTGCTCGTCACGCACGTGCGAGCGCCGATTGGCCCATCGGAGTCACGTGTCCGCGCACGTGGCAACCCTAGAACTCGAGATTCCAAAACAGGAAGACGTTCTAGAACGCGAAAAAATAATTCGATTTTACTTTTTTTTTCCAAGATGGCGTAAAATGCCAACTTCGCAGGTGAATATCCAGTGAAATGACCATTAGCGAGGTAATTATTATATCGGTACTGTAGTTGGAAAAACGATTAAGGTGCGTTTATACTAACATGTAACATGTTTTTAACTCTGTTGTACAACTTGTTACATGAGCTTGGTACCCACTCGATTACTTGGGTTATCAATACTACAAGATGTTATACAACTTGTTTGAAAATGAGAAGAAAAAACGTATAACTGCAATGTAACACGTTAGTTTAAGTTGTATTTAACTCTGTTGTACAACTTGTTACATGAACTTGTTACCCACTCGATTACTTGGGTCATCAATTCCACAAGATGTTATACAACTTGTTCGAAAATGAGAAGAAAAAAAGTATAACTGCGATGTAACACGTTATAGTTTAAGTTGTATTTCTGTCATTACAGAGTATTTGACGAGGGAAATCGAGCTGCGTATCACTCGTTGGCATAACCGAAGACACCGATCAATAAGGGGGAATTACCTTCGGTTTTTTCGGGGTTTTTTGATGCGTTTTTTGGCATTCAAGCACACCGCAGCAGAAAAAAGCAGGGTGAATTAACGAGAAAAAATGCATTAAACGCGGGAAGCGCCGTAGCAGCGCTCATTAATATTTAGGTAAGTATTTTCGAGGATGAATTTGGTGCAACGTGGAAGTCGTCAAGGTAACAGCTGGCACACGTTCCTATTACGTCTAGGCCTATTAATGATAGTCTAGCTGACACCATAGGGACTGCTAAGGGGGGAAAATGGGATAATTAGGCTTATTAGCCCACCCTAAACAACGACCCCAGCCCGCTGACGTCACAGCCGGTGTGTAAAATGGTGTTGGGAACATGTTTAGGCAATTTCAAAACATTTCTCATACAAGCGAGTCTCACGAAGATATATTACTGTAAACTTAACTTCTTCAAGTTCAATTTTAGGCTTCCCAAAGCTTTAGTAACAAAATCCCCTGACTTTCCCAGGTTTCCCAGGTGAAAAATTGTAATTTGTCCACACCTTTAGGGCTTCCCATCGCCCAATATTCAGTCAGAAGTACCTGCCCTTGAAAATACTGTATAAATAACGCTTATATTGACTAAACATGTCACAACGTCGAAGTATCTAGGAATGTACTCTTAATTTGAATTATTAATTATGAGAACACAGGCCTTAACTTATACAGGTACGGTAGTTGAAATACATTCGGGATAGAAATAATCCAAACTATGAGTTGTTGAAACGTGATCAAAATTTACCTGACTTTCCCAGGTATAAGCAACTCAGAAATTTGTTATTTATTGATTTATTTTTTGGAAAAATCGTTTCTATACACGTGTTACAAATAAACGTTATAGTTGCATGTGGCAATGTTATGAAAATAAAAACTACCTTCGTAGGCCCTGGGCACTTATTTCTAGACGTCTGTGCCCAAAAACTTAGATATTCTTATGATAATTTCCTAGTTGACATGAATTGGTTTTAGTAAGTAGTTTTTATGTATTTATTTTTTAAATAAAATATTGCAGCACCTCAAGGCTTGTAGGACCTATGGGCCCTTATTTTAGAAGCCTATATGCTCAAAAATTTGATAATTTTATGTAAATATTGTTTGCATAAGTAGTTTATAAATATTATTCAAAATATTTTGTAAATAAAATATTGTCGATCCCTCAAAGATTCGAAGGACCCAGGAACTTATTTGTAGAGGCCAGACGCAAATATTTTATCTATTTAATCAATTTAAATTTTTAAATAGTTTTGTTTATTTATTACGTTAAGTAAGAAATTGTAAGTCCTTCAAAGGTTCATAAGCTCTATGCGCTTATTTGTAGAAACAAACAGGCCCAAAATTCGCAGATTTTAACAGGTATTTGTATGCAAATTTCGTTTCATAAATAGTTTTTCAATATTTGTCAAGTTATTTATGTAGGCCTCGTGCCCTGGCTATGTCTATACACTGGTTGCATAAATACCCACTACGTTTAGTACAATTTTGATTTTTTTTAAATTAATGCCATTAATTATTCACACCTAAGTGACTAGTTAAGATCATAACGTCGATCAATGTACGCACACTCGCATAACTTAATGCTCATGAACTCAGCGTTAGTTAACACATTGATTAAAAACGTTATTTTTCTTGCTTTTTCCAGGACTTGAGATTGCACGTATCCTTAGGCAAGTGTGGGTTGAAAACCAGGGCAGAAGTGACCACTTGGTCAGCAGTGCGTGATAGCCTGGCGTGCACGTTTATCAATTAGCCCGGCACCTAATTTGCCATTAACAACGTGGACCGGAAATATTTGACCCTGGGGCTGAAAACACAGAAGTCTCGCTAGTGGGAGGTGAGGGTGGGATTTCCGTGGGGAAGAAAAGAGCGATAAGCCTAATTTCTTTCACGTCACAACGTGCCACCAGTGGGCAGGTGGGAACTGACCACCTGCCCACGTAATGCCATTCAAACACAAATGTCTCGAAACTAGCTTTCAAGCTATTGCTTTTAAAACAGGAAATAGGTGATTTTTGACAAGATGACGTCACTCATTGAGGTGAAATTCAAAGCATAACTATACGCCTGTAAATTATACCCACCATGCTGACAAAGGGCACAACCCTGTTCAGCCCACGTACACGTATGTATTTCGCAGAACATGTAGACCATAAACTTGTCCAGAACATGTCCTTAACGTGTTTCATACGTACTGTAGCATTGCAAACAAAATGCATTTAGTTTGCATGTTAGGCTTACGAAACATTGGACAGACTGATAATACATGGTTCATACCAAAATTTGCAACTCAATTTCCCCGACGTAAGAAATGAAAAATGTCACAAGTATTTAAAATTAACTATCTGCAACACTACAATTAAGTATTTTTTGTATTTTTCTGTCAGGATGACTAGCCAAATCTTTAGTTGAATTTCCCTGACTTTTACAGGTTTTTCAGACACTTTTTGGGAAATTTCCAGACAATTTCAAGGAACAATAATTATTATTACAGATTTTATCCGAGCAAATACACCGTATGGCAGAAATTTTATAAATTATACATCTGATCACGAAATGATGGAATTAGCCCACAATTTTATGTGAAATAATAATATTAATAATTAAGAGACTGTCATAGGCGAAATTTTTAAAAATTACGAGAAATATTGGATTTTTAGTGTATTAATACTAATAACGATGCGAACATTAGATGGTTGAAACCATTACATCTCAAGACATGCATTTTGAGATCTTCTTTGAAATATTAAAAAATTCTTCATTATAACGGAAACGCCGTATAGGCGAAATTTTTAGAAAAAAGTTGAACATAAATATAACTTTCCTATAATGCTTTTCGTGAGATACATGTACTTAAACCAATCAAAGATATTTATGCTATAACAAGTTTCCAGACAAATTTCCATGACTTAATGGGCAAATTGTCAACATTTCCATGACCCCATTTCATTTCCCTAACTTCCCTAACGCCTTCTTGGCGGCCATGTTGGTTTCGAACGCATTGCGCGTGCCGGTTGTGCTGCCAGATGCGCGAGAGTAAATAGGGAAATAAAGTCTACAATGTTTGCATGCGCTGCCATGGCAACGTAATCGAGCGGGCACGTGCCGGCCAGGTGCAACGATACATGGTGCCACAAAAATCGTCTGATCAACAATAATTATTTTAAATTTTACGTGAAATTATACGTGATTGACTCGCCTTAACGACCTTCTAGTAACGTAACTTAATGCATATCGATCATACGAGCTACAGTGTTTGCAACAGACTAACGGACGATTAATTAATACAATATGCTTTTATGTTATTATGGCTTAACGAGATTGAAAGTGCAGTAATCGGTACCAAGGTCATAATCAACCTCCTCAAAGCAAAACCATAAGACACCTGGGGGACCTAACGACTCGTTAAATTAACGTTAACTTAGGACAGTACAGTATAGTTGTAATAAGAAAATTATCAGGGTAAAATGTGCCATTAGCAAGTTTTCGCACATTAAATTCCAGAAGTAAATCCCATAAGGTCATAAGTGAAGTTGGACACGTGAAAATACAATGTATGACATTTGCTGGAAATAGAATATGGGGAAATGACTAAATGGAATCTGACAAGGTCACCTGAACGTCCTCGAGTGGTTATGCACGCTTGAAACATTGATAACGTGCATTTTCACATTAGTTTACACGTTTTGAGCAATTTCAAGCTAGCGTTCAAAGTCTAACGTTCCACAACGCACAACACACGACCTTCAAATGACCGAAACGCTTATGAACACGTTCATTAGAGTATTTTAACACGTTTTCATAAAGCTCCACACGTTATGTTATATGAACACGCTCTACGCACGACTTTCAAACGTTCAATAAACACACTAAACTCACAAATCTATAAACACACAAGCTTTACACAAGACCTCCAAGCATTTATCTCGACTTCAATAACTTATCCTCAATTTACAGCTAGATTTCAATGACTTCAATGGGAATTCAATGAGACTTCAAGGAGACCCATGATTTCAAAGACTCCATGACTTCGCAATTTGTCAATGGAACTTCAACTTGTCCCAACTAAAGTCATGAATCCAAAGCATCATTGAAGACCACATAAAATCCTTCAAGTCCCAATGTGGTTACTAAAGTCTGCGAAGTCAGTTGTACAATTGTCTCTAGTTTTTAAACACGTTATCAAGATTTCCCACGAACGAACAAGTCCAGACTTGCCTATCACAGTCGCCATTGGAAACAGTCACTGAAAACATGTCCAGACACGTGTACTAGTGTTTAGACATGTTCTCATGTCCTAAACGTGTGCCTTAACTAGTTTAATCACCTCCTCACGCCCTAAACTACAACAAGTAGTTACACGTAATCCCATCTTTGCATTTGACCAGAACGAACACGTCAAGACGTGCCTATCACACAGCTGCAATTGGAAACAGGCACTGAGAACATGTCCAGACACGTGTAATGATGTTTAAACACGTTCTCATGCCCTAAACTACAACATGCAGTCTCATGTAAACTCATCTCGACATTTGATCAGTAGGAGCAAGTCCAGACTTGCCTCGCACGCTGTCGACATTGTAAACCGACATTGAAAACGTGTCGACACAAGCCCAGACGTGTCCGGAAAAGTCCAGACTTGCCTAGCAGGCTGTCGGCATTGAAAACAGTCACTGAAAACGTGACCGGACAAGCCCAGACATGACTCGTACGCTGTCGTTATTGAAAACGTGTCCAGACAAGTTCCACTCGACTTTAAACATAACTGGTGAGCCATTGCTCGAGATTGAGTGTGTGTGTGTCTTACCTCTTCTTCGGTGACGGTGTTGACCGAGTCCATGCTCTGGCTGAGCGTCATGGACGTCTCGGTGGTCGTCGACATGAGGAGGGCGCTGGGGTCGACGACGTCGCCTTCCGCGACGACGGCTGCGACGGCTGAGATGGGCGTCGTGGGGGCGACGAAAGACGGCTGCAGGATCTTCTTGAGGGCGCCGCAAGGGGGCGCTGAGGTCGACTGCTGCAGGAGGTGATGAGGTCGAGAAGGGTGAACGTAGGGGTGAAAGGCGACGACGGAAGATGTGCGCGGCAGGTGGGTCGTCACGTGAAGAGCCAGTGCGGCGGAGGGCAAAGGTCACCGGCGCTGATTGACCCGAATACAGGCGCAATCAGGTGGAGGGAGGGAAAACAACTAGCGACCTTCGACCTCTGACCTCGTCGGGTCGAGTAGCGAAAACATAAAAAAACGGGCGCGTGGGTGTGTGTGTGCTCACTCAGGGCCGAGGCATGGCGAAAATATTCCACGAGGGGTCGTAGGTCAGCGGGTCAAGGGTCAACGCCGATAATCCAGGTGAGGTCACGCTGAAGTCACGGATGAAGTCATCGTGCTAATGATGACGACCGACTGATTTTCGGGAAGATGCTGGAACAACAAGAACAACAACAACGCTGGAACTGCACCGGAATCGAATGACTGGAACGACCAACTCTGAACACGGGCAGTGCTGACGCCCCCTGGTGTGCGTGGTGCGAAAAACCGAAAAAGGAAAAACGAGGATGGAAAAAGAGAGAAGAAGGACGTGCTGAGGCGACGACCAGCGAAGACCATCTGACGAGGAAACGAGTAAAACGAGGAGGAAACGATATGTGTCGAAGGGAATGTCGGGATAGAGAACGGGGAAAAAAGTCCACCAATGGGAGAGCGAAGGGAAGGAGCCATTCTAGAACAGGGGAGGGGAGAGCGTGCGGAGTTAGCACCTGGAGTCTACGCGTGAATCCATCGTCGTCATCTGCTCGAAACACAAATTACACGATGGATTGGGATTGGTGTTGATGGTGTGTGTGTGTAGTGAAAGTTAGCGGGGAAAGTTGCGATAGCAGTGCATGGAAAATGGCGAAACTATAATGTCACAGGGACAGGGTTAGAGAGGTTATTAGCATAGGCAGGTTGTAAGGTTAATTCGCGAAAAGATGAGTATTGAGTAAAGATGAGTAAAGATGAATATTGTTACTTGAGACTGTACATGTACAGTGTACAAAACAAGTATTGGCACAGTATGAAAAATGTCGTTCACGAGATAAACAAAAGGAGTAAAATTGTTATATATTATGCGCATTACACAGTTTATGTAACAACAACAAAAAGCATTTGCAAAATAACGAACGACGTTTACAAAAATAAAATGAACTTGTTCTATGCGAAAAAAGTAATGGCGCCTTAACGGGAAGTTCCCCTCCCACCCCTGCCATGTTAAAAAATTGAAAAAATTGTATACATAACATCTCTGCGAAT
>JAQGAF010003835.1:0-16115 GCA_034687865.1 Kryphioiulus occultus
CCATATGTTGACCACCTCCTTATGTTGACCAGTTTACGATAGTCCCTTGGGTGTCGATTTATAGAAGTTCTACTTTATATAGGGAAAAAAGGAGAATTATCAGCGAATCTGGGTATTCTGGACTTTTCCCCTACAATAGTCAAATGTATACAGGGCAAAACCATATACATGTACATGCGCATGTGTGTACTATTATGAGTCGTGCAAGAAATTACAAAACAAATACAGTAGAATCGGTACAAATATTATTTATCGACTTTTCGTTGTCAAACCTTGTCAAATATTTAAGCTTTTGCAAAATGGTTTTGACGTTTCGTTTATATTTTATAGAACCACCAATCATTTTCGTTGTCTAGAAATCGTGCCACATGGTGACGGATGGGCTAAACTAATTTAGTGGTTTCGATTATTCGACATTTCCTATGAAGCTTCAATGAATTGACAATGGTCCTGTCCGATCTATTAAAAATGTAGTATACTGTATAATCTTTCATTTCATAGCAGATGTACTCATCAATAAAAAAGGTCAAGGAAATTTAAGATAACATGACCTAGCTGGAAATCCCACGTAATATCGTTTAATCATATTATTAATCAGGGTAACGCAATATGGGAAAATTTAAACAAATTACCCAAAATACTGATTGTGATAATTTTTTAAGTGTGGTTTCATTAGTGTTTGCCAGAAATCTTAATAATGATGGGAATATTTAGGGATCATATTTTTTATTGAAAAACTGATCACCAATAATGCATGCATTGAAAACCGTGGTAAAATTCTTTTGAAAACTGGATCACAAAGTGATAGTTAAGAAAACGCATAAGGAGAAACTTTTTGAAGAACGCTTTCGGTAATGACGGCTTTATGGGCATTTTCCTCCTTATAATTTTATAAATGTCAACAACGTTGGGAAAGTTTATACATCCATAGTGAGTTTGTAAGGAGTTTCTAGGAAGATTGATAATGACAGGAACGCCGTAGGCGATACTGTTTGGAAAACTACGACAAAATTGGTGGATTTTAGCCCACATTTCTCATGAAATGTTTCTTAATATCAATCATTTCATTAGAGTATACGGTGTAGGCGAAATTTTGGAGAGAAAAAAAATTGCAAAAGTGATGGATTTTATGTAGTTGTAGTATTATAGTCACATTCCGTCTATAAAGTTAGTGCTAATTTTATGGAACGAATTTTACATGAATTTTGCAATAAATGAAAATTTATTAGGGAAATAACAGGGAAAAGAAATTCAACAAAAATTTCAACGGAACTGGGTGTGTTAACTTGGAATCATCAAGACCTCACTAGCGGCTAATTTTGTATCATTCCACCACATGAAACTATCTCAGACAAAATACGTCTTAAAATTGTTTTGAGATTTCTGATTAGCTGTTAATTAAAGTGATCACAGTCAACTTCTATAAGTATAGTTGCTGTTTCCCCTTTGACATAATATTTGAACAACCCAAAAATAACCAGTTTAATACACTGGAAAATATTTACAAGTTACTTTAGATAACAAGTAGTAATAGATTGGTTGAAACCTGGATGTCACGTAGTCCAATTTGATGTGCCACAAATTAGCTTTTTTGGTCCTGTTTCATTTTGTACTTGGGGCAGACAATATATGTAAATATATGTTTAGCCGCAAAATTAATAGTATATGACCTCTGGGATACCCTATATGAGAAAGAATAAGTCTATATTTTATGAAAACATGTTTTTTAATAAAAATAAAAACAATTAAATATCAGATGAACATATCTGAGTACAACTCAGGCATTTGAATTTACTTTTCAACTGTGTTTTTAATGATAGTTATTAATACTGAATATAATACTTCTTAAGATTATGTTTTAACTCATCAATGTGTAATTATACCTTGAGCGGATAGGGCCTATGCTAAAACACATAAGAAGATAATGATGACAAAAGGGCCAGTAGATTTTCCGGTTTTTTCAGAAGTGCAGAAAAATAAGCAGAAATAACCATCATTAATGTGGACCTTCTCAACAATCACTTCCTCTGCAGATTGCAATGTTTAGGTTAGCTTACAGCATAAATTTGGATCATTCTGGAAATTTGATATTAATTATTATTTGAGGTATATCGGGATTTTAAACTTGCTTAAAGTACCAGAAAATGATGATGATCAATGCAATCACATTTCTGAGTTCATTTTCGTGATAGACAGTTTCTAATGTGATCTGTTATACTATTTTTTCCTAGATTAAGATAAAACTACCAGTTATGGCAAAATCGTTTCGGGATTCAGAAGGAACCTATATACTTGTGGACATCAGGCTAAACGAGATTATCATTAATATCAACTCTTAAATGGCATTATGGCAACCTTGATGAAACTTCATTCAAAGTTGCATCGATGATGGCGTGAAGCCGTCCAAATTGATGGAAATTATTTTGAAAAATTCTTTTATGTTCCTTACAGATGTTGTAACTAACAGTAAAAATCTATGCCTAAGAATAAAAGTGAACTTACAAAAATGTTTTCAATTACTTTTGTAACAGGGTAAGTTCTGCATATACCTGCACATATATTAAAGCTCTGTAGATGTTTTTAGGGGTAAGATTAACAGATGGTAAGTATATCTGTAGAAAATATGGAAGTCACAAACCTGAAACTACACTCATCCCTAAATAATGGCTTACATATAGAAAGCAACTGAAACACCTTAAAATGAAAGTATAAGCGTGTGAAATTTATTCAGTTATGTTAACTTATACAGCAGAACCTCTGTAAGTTGACCACCGAAGGAACTGTCAAAAACCGGTCAATATAAGCAGGTTGTCAACATATGGAACGAGGCTTGTACAGACACAAAATTGTAGTTCCTCGTTCTACATGTACTTATATTTTTCAGTAATCATTTATCACTGTACAGTAGTACTGGAATTTTAACGCCGTAATGTAACACTGTAACGCACAGTGTACACAATATAAGTTTTGCAAGCAGCCAATGAATTTACTCATCCATGATTTTGCATGTTGAGACCATGTTGGTCAACATACAGAGTGTAAATTACTATTGTTTCATATACATGTATAGTCCAAGTGATCAACATACAACATACAGATGTGCAGGTAGTCAACATGCAGAGATCACCTTCCATTGAGCTAATGTGGTGATCGCCAGGTCAGTTAAATGTGGTCAACATGGGGAGGTGGTTAATTAGATCCATTAAAAGGACCACAGATGCATATTTTTTGCATAGGAATTAAATGATCTTGCCCACATAGATCCTGCACTACTCTAATTGTTGTAAATTTTATGGTTCAACATTAAAACTACACTGTATGTTCAAACTGGTTAAGCAATGTGCTTATGCTTCAATATATTGGTCTTTTACCACACTAGCTGGTATGTTCAGCACATCTTTTCGAAGTCAACTTTAAACATGGTAATTCACCTAGTAAGATCATGCTTACTAAAAACACAAAATTTCTTCAAGGGTTACAGGTCTACACTTTAATTACGATTCTCTCATCTATACACGCTTAACAGGAATACATGTATTTTCTTGAATAATACTTTCTTGAATAAGGAGATAGAGTATATCAAAGCGTTTCCTTTAGGAAATGACCAGTCTGCATAATTGGCATGCGTTAATTGCGCTCGCCTCATTAAAATTTCATTAGTGTTGTGATTATGGATGGACGGAAGACATAATTTCACATTTTGCGGAACATATTTGACAGGAAATGATCACATCTCTCCGGAATGCACGCATATATTTGGTACCGTATCACCTTATCATGGCACACTCGTAATTTAAGATTAAACCGAATTAATTACATGTATGTTTTTTTATGTTTTTTATATAATCAAAACAATCGTAAACATACACAGGGTATTCATTAAACTTCGTTTCAAAAATTTACACCTTTCTTATTGAAAAAAGCAACGAGATGGAGAGTTGAGATGTTTAACATCCGTATAGGGGAGCTATTTTTAAAATATTTGGGAATTGCAGTAATTGCCCCCTCCCCCATTGGCCCTAATTAAAAAAATTACAATGGCAACTCATACCTTGGGATACTTAATACTTTAAATGAAAGCCTATTAAAAATATTGAATTTTGGCGAAAACCAAATTTACATCGGCTCAGCAACTACCCTAACGACATGTATTCATTATAGGGTATAAGTTGCTTAACATTTTGCATATTTCAATTTTTTTATGCGACGCTTCAATAATTAATAATTAATTAATAATCAATAATGTTTTAATCCACCTTCGCAATTACGGAATATACATGTATATCAGGTGGATATTACCATTTATATTCAATTATTAGAGGTACTCAAACAGCTGCAGTTAATTATTAGTTGAAAGGACACGAGAAACTGTAAAAAGAGAATTGATTTGCGATGGTGTGTGCATTCAAAGCAGAGTAATTACATGTACTTTATCAAAACTAATTTATTGAACATTATGAAATTTCGTGTAAGAACAGCTTTCTGATGTAGAAACCTACATGGTAACATGGAGCATTATGGACTGTACGAATACTGTTCGTTAAACATCAATCTGCACAATCTGCCATTAGGAGATATGCATAAAACGATTTCTAAATTTGATAATCTCCCTTAAGGCATTACCCTAGTGGGATTTATACCTCCTATATAAAATTAAAATTGTGAAAGTCTTTCCACATCCACCTACATGTACATTTACGTATGGATTATTTCATTCTGGTAGTTAATAGTTTTTTTTTTAAATTCTGGTAAATGTTGTTGTTTTTTTAATCTGCTATTTTGGGATCCACCATGTTAACTATATAAAATAGATGTTTTCCTTTTTCTTTCATTGTGGACCGCAGTAAAATGTTTGTGTAGGAAAGGGTCCTGTCGTCTGCTAAGGTATTAAATCCTCTTACAAAATTTAAAGAAATACTGTTGTACATGCATTTTAAAATGACAATGCATTTTAACAGGGAAAAAAGTACCTACATGCTAAAATGCACATAATATTGCTAATTTTGAAAAAAAAAAGCTTTGTAAAAGAAACCTATATTACACTGTATATGGTTTCTTAAAGGTGTAAGAGAAACCTATGATGGTTTCTTTAATGTTTCATTATTGGTTGTTGAAGGGTTTCCCTTATATCCAATGTACTGTATTTCATGGGTTTCCAAACTATGTAACACTGTAAGGTAACCCTCTGAAACAACGTGTGATACAGTGTAGGTATATTTTGCACCCGATGAGACTTATTTGATAATGTTGAAACACGTTTTTGATACCAAAAAATACAAAAAAGTGGAAACCTTCTTACTTGCAACTTTAAAAATACTAGCAATTTTAAAAATACCATTCATGTCCAGGCTTACCTATATGTATGCGCACTTATGATGTCTGGTTTTTTAACCAAAAAGGTGTCGTCATTACACGTCACAACAAGTTTAAAGAATACTCATATTCAGGTAATAGATTTCGTATCCCATTTCCAAATAACATTCTTTAATGAGGTGCTTTTGGTCAAAAACCCCAAAAGATGAGTTACTGTGCACAGGTACATGTAAATAAGGTTATTTTCTGATACGAATTCGCATTCAAATCGAATTTCGGAACACTGCAGAACTGAAGCTTCGAATAAGACAAGGTAGAATCGATTAACAAGTCCTTAATCGAACAGATAAAAAATCGATTCGCCTGGTAGCAAATATGGAACATCGAGGCCTACCTTGACCTTGGCAGGCTTTTCGAGCAGCAGAATATGAGAGTGCAGGTCACTGGCACCGCCATCGCAGTTTTCGCGAAAATCTAGAAGGCTAGCAGTCCTTAATTATTCAAAAATTGCACAAATTAATTAGCCGATGAATTAGGCGGCCATATTGGCGCGGTAATTGATCCGAATTAATCAGGTCGCTAATTACGGAGTTCGAAAATAGCCCCCTCGTTCCATTATCTCTAAAATTGCAATTAATCTAATGCCTTATTATTGATGAGGGCTCTACTTTCATGCGGCATCTGTTGCTCTTCCAACTCGGTTTTCAGATGAATTTGCGCCTCCCCCACCCATTCTTAATGAGCCTCGATTGAGCCGCTTGTTCTAAAATTAAGCACACGAATAAGACGTAAACACGCTGATGAAAAAGTCATTTTAAACCCGATTTGAACATGGATCGGTTCCCAGAGCAAAAACAACCTGCGCGCTCCGTGGGGACAGGCGCTATACGAGTTGGGAAAAAAACGAAACTACTTGCGCTGTTTGGCGGCTCGTGGCGAGGGAAATTATTTTCGGGAAATTAAAAGAAAATACAACAAGAAAGAAAAACGCAAGCAACAAACTTTCGAAGAAATTGGGGAAGATCATAGGCAACGCTCGCTAATGCATACAGTCCAGTGCAAATATTGTTAAGATAAATGTGGCCTAAAATCCACCAATTTTGGTTTAGGTTTCCAAAAAAATTTCGCCTACGGCCTTCTCTGAGAATGCTATCAGAATATCATTCAACCAGTTTTTTGGAGAAATGCGAAGTGCGGCTTAAACTCCACCACTTTTGCTTTAGGTTTCCAAATATTTCGGCCATGGCCCTCCATTAAACTTTATGAAAAACTTGGTTAAAAATTATCCTAAATTTATTCTTGGGTAACCGTTTATCTTCGCAGTGCTCCCCAAAAAACCTCTCTATGTGGGACACCTATGATGCGTTCTGAAAGTGTTCTCGTTAGATGGTTTACGAAGTTTTTGACAAATCTGAGATCATACAGAATTCATTACATATCATCAGTTTCAATGTCTGACCACGGCTTTTTCTATGTCTTTGAGTGTATCTTCCCACGAGGGTGGGAAATGCATGTTGACTACTGAAAATGCAATTTAGTCAACATGAGCTTCTGATAATGATTCAGTCGTTGTGTTTTATCCCATGCTAGAAACCTCAAGTTTAATTTACCCATTGGAAGAGGCTCTCTCCAGAAGTGTGGGAAAATAATATTGACCAGCAAAAAGTAATTTAATCAGCATCAACTATCACCTAATTTCCATGATACCCTAACATGGGCAGATGCAGGGATGCAGGGCCCTTCTTATATAGGGGCCGGAATACATCCCCTGGGAGATGGAGATCCAAGCCTCTAGTCAGGCCCCACCCTTTGGAGAACCCACATGTTTGCCCATGCACACTAGAAACCTGTTTCAGTGGGCTACGGTTTGCCAATTTGGCAAAAAAAACGACCCACTAAAGAGGGTTTTCTTCGTTGGCGGTACATGAGACTGTTCTACTTTCGAGTTATAGGGCGGCCTACCTAATGTTTCCCAGCTATAGGTGGGTGATGTGCCATTCTCAGGCCATTCTGAATTGTATATGAACTCAGGTTGTATGAACTACATGCATATATTTCTATTAATTATTGATGGATTTTCGCCTAGTAAACTTTCTTGTGTTCCAAAATACCCTAGAATTTGTATGAAATACTTAAAATTCCATTTTTGACCCTGCTTTGTTATTCTGGATCACAATAAATCTTTCTTGGCGAAAATCCATCAGTAATTACTAAAACTACAGCCAATGTACAATAGATAGTGATATATAGCTAACCCTGTATATTATATCCATTATTTCTAGTGAAATTGGTTGCCCAATGCTGTGCAAGAATACTAGTTTTGAGATGCCTTCTGTATTTAAGATCATGATCTTATCTAAGGATAAAGACAGATTTCTCTGGCCAGGGAGGACATTGAAGTGATAAAGCAGTGGAAGTATTTTGGGGTGATCTTTCAATCTAGTGGTTGCTTCAACAGGCAGCTGGAATCAACTAAAGCCAAAGCACAACAAATAACCTCAGTACTCCTCCAGCTGTTTATTAATAAACATCTGAACAGTTTTCCTGCACACTTGAAGTTATTCAGTGCAATTTTACTACCTGCAATCACATACATGTGACTTAATGAGCCCAGTCTCAGCAAAGAACTACATGACCCAATGGTCCCATCGATTAGAAACCCCATGCGTCAACACATGTAAGCCACATTGCATCAAAACGCCAGAAGTTCACTTCCTAAGAGACCATACATACATGTACATCTAGGTCAGTCTAAACCATGTGCAATTTCAGGTGAGCAGATGCCATTTCTTCAAATTTTGACCAATTGCAAGCCTTAAAGATGTACCAAGTAGTTCTGCCATTTGCTGTCACTATTAAATTTGCCATCATTTGACATTAGCAAATAAATGTACGTCCAATGGGATTTTCAGACCACAGAAGACAAGACGATATATTACTTAAACATGGAGTTGCGGAATTATATCAAGCAATGAATGTATCTCGTAACAGTCCCTTGACGTCACCTTTTTCAAGGCAAACTGTAAAGGTCTTCTCATCAAATCAGGAAAAAGTTTCATAACGAGCGACCTTAACATAATTTATGAAACCCAATAGGACTTCATCAAATAAAAGGAAACAAACAGACTTACAGACAAAAATTAGCTGTACAAAAAACGTCAGATAATGAATTTACATGTATAACATGTCACAACATGGGGACAAATTTACGTTGTGAAAGCAAAATACGAACAAAAAGCTTCACAATGTGAAATTCTCAGAAGTGCCATTCGGAGTGAGGTTTAATCCCCTCAGCCTCTTTGGAATAACATCACTTGATGCATCTGCAAATTTCCGGTCCTTGTCGGTTTTTCCACCCAACTGATCAATGCGCTCTAATCACATGAAACGACTTTCATACGTTTTGTAAAGACTTTCCAAAATCGAAATTAACTTTAATTACATACAGGAGATGATTAAGCGACACCCTACGGCGCTCGCGTCAGTAGGCAAGCAAACACATCCTAGCAGTAAACAGATAAAAATGCACCAAGGTGCTATTATCCTTGTTGACATCTTCAGGCAGTCAGAGTTGAATTTTTCAAGAAAGACTTCGCTTAATTTGGGGATTTAGAGCATCATTATATCGATCACTGCACAAGACCATGTGGACGTTGAAATAGGACTGAATGTATAAAAAGGAAGCTGTAATAGCTCTACTTTTCCAAAAAAAATACTAAATTATTGAGTAGTTTTTGAAAGGCCATTTTCAAGAAATTTTAATTGCGGTCATACCACAGGTCATTTTTTAAACTTCTATAAACTTATATAAACTTAATACCCCCCACAGCAGCTTATTACACATAGTAACACATAACATTATTGGTTCAATTCAAATAAGCACACAATATAGATGATTAACAAATATTGAAATGATGCTGCGAGGCTTCACGCTGCCACTCAATTTTGTTCTAATGAAATTAATGTATTCATGTTTCTGTATGAGTGGTACCAGGGGTGGTAAAAAGGGTTCTTTTATATTAGGTTCTAGGAAATTTTCAACATAAAAACGTTTATCATATTACTAACATTTCTAGTGTATATCCTGTGTAATGTATACCGGTATGCTGGATTTGTTTGTTTGTTTGTTTGTTTATGGAATTTTTAACGTTGGCCTATTTTTGCACCTATTGGTATGCTGGATTAGTTAAAAATCTATTTTAGCGCCCTCCACTTCCAATTTTCCTTCCATTACCTCCATTAAGTTTTTTGGCACTCAAAATGGTTACATTGCCCAATTTGGTAAAATGGTAATCACAAACATACAGTATTCTGAGAATTGCTATCCTTCAGGTAACTAACTGGCTTCACTGCAATTCTGCAAAGCTGTGCAGCAGTGCACCAAACCTGCCTTATCAGCAATTCCAAATTATTCACAGAAACGTTAAGTACGCAGACCCTCATTAGCCGTTTTTAGGTTAATCTCTTCCTCTACAACTTTCAAATTGGAACTACTGTGGTTGCATACCATAAACGGCTAAGAAGATACTAATCACTCAACCATGAAATGACGTCACTAGTCACACTTGAATTAGTTTTTGGAATCCTCACCTAATCATATTCAATCTTCAACCGGATTTTTGAAATAGGTGTGGACTTTTACGTCTCACTGCATAAACATAACACCGAAAATTTACTAACTTTGAGGTGCTGTACATTATTTTTATACTTTATTTTATTGTTTTATACTCCGTTTTTATTCGCCCACCCCCTTCCACTTTTCGCCCCCGCACATTTCGCCCCCGGGATGTTTCGCCCCCGAATTTTTTTACCGTGCACACTTTACATAATTTTCAGGTTTTGTTTGGCACAATTTAACCTAAAAATCTTAGGTTAGGTTCCCATATAAACATGACGTACAGAAACTGTACAGAATAATAGCTCTAAAGATTTCTGCATAAATATTCCTGTAAAATTTTGCAGAATTCTGCATGCAAAAGATGTAAGAGCAATTTCTGCAGAATTCTGCATGCAAAAGATGTCAGAGCAATTGCTGCAGAATTCTGCATGCAAAAGATGCTAGAGCAATTTCTGCAGAATTATGCAGAAACTCAACAATTTTACAATGAATGATTATTCTTGTAGTTACTGCACTACAAGAATTCTTTTGCAGAAATAAGGCCGCAGAAATGATGCAGAAAACCAACAAATACATATCTTTACAGAAATAAATTAGTTTGAAAAAAAAATAATACAGAAATAAAAGTGAAAAAAATGGATGAAACCTGCAGAAATTTTCATTTCACCATCTAGATGTCTCTATGTGTATGTCTCACATGACATAAGATGGACCATTATATGTCTCACATGACATATAAGATGAACCATTAGATGTCTCACATGACATAACATGAACCATTAGATGTCTCACATGACATAAGATGGACCATTAGATGCCTCACATGACATAAGATGGACCATTAGATGTCTCACATGACATTGATAGGAACATTGCGAGGGAGTGGCAACTTTTGAAGTCAACTGAACAACTTAGTTGTAGTATCAAGTCCCGCCGAAGCCGTAAACCATATCCAATGTATTTCCTACATGTACATGTACATGTCGGTTCCCAAAATGTTGTACACTGTACGAAACGAATAATGGTAAGTTTTCGGAATTTTCAAAAAAAATACAAAAAATGGAAACCTACCTACTAGCAACTTTAAAAATTCCTTTCAACTTTTTGTAAGGGTTTAGGCCTGTTACATTTAATGTATATCTAGGAGGCCATTGTCAAAAGCATGACCAAACGTAGATAGGCTCAACGCTACGTCCAGAATTGTTATTACGATTTTCTAGGTCACAGCATCCTGTTTACCAACCCTTCTTTAATATTGTTGCAAAAAACACAAAAGCTGAAAACACCCTCTATAGACGCGCCTCACGCTTACCTTCTGAAAATAACACGATTTTCGCTTAACAGAAATCTGATCGAAATTTGATTAACTTCACTCAAATTTCGATTTCTCACATCGAATCGGTTTCGGTACCACCCAGTACCCCGGCTGTTTGAAGGACATGAATCGGAGGCCACCTGAAGCCCTCCTTCGAACATCAACAGGTCGAACCTTGAACTGAAGGCGGCCATGGTGAGACGCATTTGTATTCCAAGATGGCGCCCACAAAGCTAATTCGTGTTTTTTTTTTGGAGAAAAGAGGCTGGACACAGGAAAACGGTACGATCGGCCAGTAAAAGCGGGTTAGTGGGTAGGCCAAGGTATGGAGGTCGCCAACCCTTCAATCTCTTTACATTGAAAACGGTTTGCCTCGGTCAATGCTGACCAACAGCCATTAACAAGCGTAATTGTCTGATACGTGTACCTGATTTTGTTCTCTATAAAGCTTTCGTATTGTACGTTTGGGACAACCTGTATGTTCGATGGATTTCAATCCAAGCATTTATCGGTAGAATCATTTAGGAAAGTATTTAATGATGACAGCACACTTTGACGGTTTCTGCAGAGGATTATGGGAACACGTAGAAAACATTACCCTGTTTTTGGAACACGTCTGTGACGGTGTCATACATGTACATGTACATGTAAGTCACTTAAAGAGTGACTGATTTTGTAATGGTCAAGGTTCAAGAATTGTCAACATTCCTGTGCTAACCATCGTTATCACTGGAACTTGCATACATGTACGCATGCCTCAAATTCCCAAGATGCCCTCACCTACAGTAGCATCTACAGCCCCTGTAAATTGATGCTGCATTATTAGCTGTCCCCGCTCCATCCAGTTAGGGTAGCTCGTGATACACCAAGGAAAAACGCGATAATTAGAAAACCTGGTAGATAAACGTGGTGACTTGCCAGTGACGTCACGTTGGTAGTTAAGTAGGTGAACAGACTGTTTTGACGGTTTTGCAATGGATTGTGGGAGCACTCGAATTTATTCAGGGTGTGCAGTAGGGACTTAGCATTTTATTCGCCACAGGCTTGTTTACTTTACGTCATAGCCGCCATTTTTTCTGTGTTTTCGGCGAAAACTCCTTTCGGTCTACGAATAAATCGATTTCATTCTCAAACGAAAACTTCGTGATGCCAGACCAGTTAGGGATTAACTTCACTTTATCCCTATGCATTAGTGCCATCCTATGCCATCCTGTATAGGGACATATTTACTTAAGAATGGGTCACATTGATTCATTTCTCTTTCGTGCGGAAGAAAACGCAAACATACGAAACGAAAACTCCATACGAAACGAATAATTGTAGGTTTTCGGAATTTCCTTTTCGTGATGCGTTTTCGGCGAATAAAACGCTAAGTCCCTAGTAACTCCATGTACTGTACACGTAGATCGTACAACGATAATCAATAGTGAGAGATTTGTGCAGGCCCTGCACAGCCAATAAAACTGTAAATATCAACAAATACCCACAACATTACTGATCGTGCAATAGGCACAGTAAAAGTGACAGTAGGCTACTGATGAAGTGATGTTCCATTCCAAGCGATACCGCAGGATGCACCTCGCCATAGGGAATTCATCATAAATGAAAAACGCAATGGCAACACTGCAACACACGTTACCGTGTTCCTGGATCATGGTCCATTACCGAGTATTCTATCACCGAATGGGAAACGCACTGTAACACGTCCCCGCGGTTTCCGCCATTTTTGGTTTATAAACCTAGATTTTCGTTTAGTGTGTCTTGAGTTTTACCTTGTAACGTCATCGCGATTTTCACCATTATCTAGTCACCATCATTATAAAACTAGATTTTAGTTAAGTTGTCCTGGTAATACTGTATGTGGACTGGGAAGTCTGAGAGGGTTCTTTAGTCACATCTTGGACGTGACGAAAGTTTTTTTGTCTTTTGGCTCGGGAACTGAAGCCAAAACAAACACTTGTGGAATAAATATAAATACACAATGAAAAAACGCAACAACACTAACTCACTCGGCAAATGACAAAATCCAGACATCGATACGAGCAACATCAATCTAAATTTGGCGACGGTTGCGCAAAACCGCGAAAATGTGGCCACGTGACAGGGCCACAAGCAGCTGCGAGTCGTTCAACTTTGGTCGTTTCAAGGACTGGGTGACGTGACGAAGGAAACACGCGAATCGACATGTCATCAATCAACCAGGGCTGAAAGCCGTCGTGCCAATAAGACACAAAGTCCAATCTGGCATCAGATTTTTACAAAATTGATCATTTAACTAGGTTCAGAAGTGTTAACGTTTGGTGTCAGTCGGCCATTTTGGAACACGTGGTTTCGAATCAGTTACCTGTGTCTGATCGCGTTCGACGCTGCAAGATGAGCTTAAAATAACCAAAATAGAATTGTTTCTAACACTACGTTTACATGCAAACGTAGGGTTAACTCAAACCAATTTAAACTAAATTACACCAAAGTTAACTTCAACTTTATTTGAGAAACTGCACGGAGGTTGCTTGATTCAAGACACTCAAGCCAAGTAACTTGATCTAAGCCGCACAAATCATGTAAATACATTAAACAGTCTTAACTTGGGACGAATACGTTACTCACCGTTTCCACTGTTTGTAGCAACTCTAAAAGCATATGTAGCAAGCTCCCCACTCATGTTACCTCAAATTTGCCCTTTGAAGTGTGCTCATGCAAAGACTTGTTCATTTTCATAATGCAACCAAATGGTTTTTTTAGCATATTTCCTACAAACCTCATACAGTATTTCGAATCAGATTTTAGTAGACTGAGAATGACCACACTCCCATTTCACCACCATGTGGCAAACATGCCCACACTTATGTAAACTCACATTGACTTGATCTAAGTGACCTGGTTTAAGCTGACTTTATGCAAGTTAACTTTAATATCAACATGTAAACCGTGTAAGAAACTTGTCCGCTAAGCAAAACATAGATGATGGCAACGAGTAGTTTTCGAATTTGGACATTTAAATAGGAGCTCGTACTTAAGGCAAAATTGCATGCTCTGCAAACTTTGAACGTTTTACATAACAGTAATAAAGTTATTTTTCGCTAAAAACAGGTATCGTTAATTTGGCAATATGACCACCGACTTATTGCTTTGATTCTTAGCAAAGCACATCGTCTAGAATCTGTAATGGACTGAAATACCGCCTAGAATCGCTTTGCAGCTGCAGTGGCGCCCCCTGTCTTGGCACAACTTCCCTAAAATTAGATTAAATGTATTTTTCGGCATCCCGCTTCGTCCTCGTTTGCATGCAACACCATTTTTCGACTTGATGTGAATACCAAATGAAGTTCGATGTTGGCCACTGTGTCACGGCTCGATGGTCAGTAACCCCATGGACCAGTCAGGTGATTCTGGTGCAAAACAAACGGAACTGACGAAAAATCGAAACAAAAATCAAAAGTGAGCAAGAGCAAACACATTGGTCTAAGCCAGTCTTTTCTTAAACTTTTCCCAATGGCTGACCACGTGATATGCTGTTGATACATTTGCAGATCACCAGTGGTGGACCCAATGGCAACGGGGGGATGTATTCCATATGCGATTACATACTTTTACATACTTCTATTCACTTTAAAATGATTTCAGTAATGTTAAGTTTTCTTTGACATTTCTTCCAAAAACAATTATTTCGGCTATATTTTTAACTTCGTGTTTTCAGGCACAGTAAATTGAATACAAATTTGTTTACTGAAAATATAGTATTACCATTTACCATTCCAAGCAATTAATAACATCGATGCAGTTGTCCGGTTAAAAAGTTTCAAAAATGTAATTGCTACATAGTTAATTTTTGGTACAGTGTATGTCAATTTCTTTGATGAATTGTAGTGATTTAGTTAAAGATTGTCACCTACTTGTCTGTATTAGCAACTATTTAAGTTTTAGCATAATTAGGGGTCACCACGGTCAGCAAAATATACAGGAAAAAATGTCCGCAAGGGGAAATGATCCAAACAAATTTAGTTCTTATAAATTTTAATGTTATTTCAAACAATTTCAAACAAAGTTAATGCCCAAAGACTTCAGTTTTGTGAACTGGTTAATTGTTATAAGTGTTTTTAGATGTTTCCGCTTAAATACCGTATTATGGTATTTGATATTGGTATGGTATTGGTATATGGTTATTGTATAGTATTAATACACCTACTATAATTTCTAATTAAAACCACTTGTCTAAATTTGCACGAGTCCAAATTGGACTTCTGGCACGTTCAATGCTGAATTTTGCAAATGCAGAAAAATTAATGCAGAAAAATTAAACACGTTTTTGCTTTTATGGCAACAAAAATTCAAGCTAAAAGAAGGGATCTAATCCGGACAAATTTTGCTTATCTACAATGTATATTGGCACTAAGCAGAAACAAATTGATTCTTCCAACTTCCAAGTTCCAAGTTCCAGCAATGCAAAGGGGTCATTTCGAAAATGCATAAGTTTTGTAAATGGCACTTCATAAGCATAATTCCCTGTATTACATTGCATTGCTATTTTATTTCCTGTATTATTTCTACGTTGCACTGTTGCACTAATTGCATTACATGCATTATCACTATTCTTTGCATTCAACAGTTTATTTTCAGAACACGTACAGTATTTTTGTTCCGGTTTATGATATCTAATGTATTATTTACATGTACAAATTACCGCTTGCTGTTTCCCCAACGAAGAAATACAGGGTGCCCATGAATTTTCAGTCCATTACAGCCCAAGTAAAAATATCAATTGGTTAAATGGAAATGCAAATTGGAATTGTTGAACAATTCAATCAATAGGTTTAATGACAGCAATTGGTATTAATTGTTCATTTAATATCAATTGTTATTTATCATTGT